>JANBVN010000013.1:0-283253 GCA_030052785.1 Coniochaeta hoffmannii | reverse complement strand
CCCCCCCCCCCCCCCCCCAAAGTCGCCCCATCCGGCTGTCCCACCCCCTCCGCCCTGCCCACCTCCCCCGGGCCAGGGCAAGCGCCGCAATTCCTCCTGTCCGAGCAGCGCGGCGGCCTCCGGCGCTCCGACCTGGACCCGACGTCGCCCATCACCCAGTTCCACGCCTGGTTCTCCGCGGCCGCGGCGGCGGCCGTCTCCCACCCGGAGACCTGCACGCTGTCGACGGCGTCCCTGCCCTCCGGCCGCGTGAGCGCGAGGGTCGTGTACATGAAGGAGCTCGACACCAAGGGTTTCGTGGTGTACTCCAACTTCGGCACGTCGCGCAAGGGGCGGGACCTGTTCGGTGACCCCGACGGCGGCGGGGAAAGCGTGGGGAACCCGTGGGCGAGCCTGACGTTCTGGTGGGAGCCGCTGGAGAGGCAGGTGCGGGTCGAGGGGAGGGCCGAACGCCTGCCTAAGGAGGATAGCCAGAAGTATTTCGACACGAGGGTCAGGGGGAGCCGGGTCGGGGCTTGGGCGAGTCGGCAGAGTAGTGTTTTGCAGCCCGAGGGAGGAGGGGACGATGATGGGAGGAGGATGTTGGAACGGTGGGTCAGGGAGGCGGAGGAGAGGTTCGAGGGGACGGAGGATATTCCGTGTCCCGACTTTTGGGGCGGGTTGAGGATCGTGCCGGAGAGGGTTGAATTTTGGCAGGGGAGGGAGAATAGGCTGCATGATCGGTTTGTGTATGAGAGGGAGGGGGAGGAGTGGAGGTTGGAGAGGCTGAGTCCTTAGTGACGTTGGGGTGCTGGAGTGGACGAGATGGGAAGGCAGCTTTAGAGTACGTGGTCGGATGGGAGGTTAGACGCTGTGTAGACGCTGTGTAGACGGTTAGATCGGGTTGCGAAGACATCGCAGTTGCGAACTGTTTTAACACGGCTGGCGTATCATCAAGGCTCCCAGGGCCCATCTTGTGTATGCAGCTACTCTTTGGGAACTGATGGTGCTTTTATTAAAATGTTCGCTGTGAGCTCCAAGCCCAGTATTCGGGCAACAACAACCTGCCGATCTATGCGCACAAGGCCTTCGTACTCCAGTTCGAAGCTGCGTCAAGGTGCGACTCTCCACGCCGTACCTTGATGATCGATCGTCCTATGCGACCGATACTTCTTCCTTGTGCAGCCCGCAAATGCAATGCAGCAGGCCGAGTTTGATGCACAACTGATGCTCCACCAATGCAGCCCGCAGTAAAAGAAAAACACACAACAAAACACGCAGTGGGGTATCACGCAATCTTCCATTTCTCCATCCGCAAAAATTCCAGCACAACGCCGTCCTCGGGTCGCACGTCATCAGCCCATGAAGAGAAGGCCGTTTTCATCAGATTCTGCTTCGGCGGGCGGGGTCGCAGAAGCGGACGGAAACGGAAACCCGTTCATTAGCTCGCCTCTGGGCGGCGTCAGAAGAGGGTCCAGACCGCATCCACCGGCGGCTTGGAACGCCCCGCCGGCACCGCTGTCGTCCACACCGCCGCCCCAGGCGGCACGCTCGAACTTGGGCGTCTCGGCCGGCGTGAGCAGGTCCGCCAAGCCAGGGACGGTCCTGCGAGCACCCGTCGTTTGCTGCGATCTCGTCGATGTGACGGAGTCGAAGCGCCGCCGCTCGAGGTTCGCCTGCCTGCCCGCCCGCTCCATGTCCGCCAGGGCGTCCTGGATCAGGTTCCGGTCCCAGAGCGGCATGATTCGGTAGCCAAGGCTCTCCATGATGCACCGCTCCGTGAAGTTAATCTGCTCGCAGGTCCAGAGGTCGTTGGCCCAGTTGCTGGCGTAGTGGTGCGTCGGCTCCTGGTAGTCCTCGAGGAATTTGACGGCGACGATCAGGGAGGCCAGGACGATCACCTCTGGACGGACGGCGTCGATGTGGAAGGCCGAGGTTGCCGTCCCCTTCTCCAATCCCCGCGCCAAGGGGCAAAACTGCCTCCAGTTCTGCGAGAACTTGGAGTTGAGCGAATCGAGGATGCAGACGGCCAGAGCGATGATTTCCGCTGGCAGATTCGCTCGCGCGAGGATCTCGTGCACGGTCGGGACTGATGGCGCGGCGAGGGAGGCTTTTGGAGGAATGAGGTTTACGAGGTGGACTGCCGGGCCTAACAATTCATGATGTTAGCCGGCTGCGTTCAGGACCCCACAAGACATTGGGCGCAGCAACGTACCGAGAAGAGCAGATTGTAATAGCTCGTCCTGCTCTATAAGGCCTCTTGGGCTGAGAGATGCGACGGAATCCCGGCATGACGGAGGCGGCGTGGGCAGGTTTGAAAGCGGTTGGTAAGTCCGGGAGAAGTACTCCTCGTCTAGGTCGAATTCATCGTCGTAAGTGTCGTGACTGTGCTTCGCGTCCGCCATCTCGCCCCTCATATTCCGATCCGGTGACGGTAACTGTAGTCCAATGCCAGTGCCGTGGAGCCCAAAAAAGCAGTACGCTCCTGTGCTGCTCATGCTCACGGGGAGACGGTGACCTTTTTATTGAGAGGCGGTGCTGACAAGGTGGGAACGTATCGCCCAAGGCCCGGCAGGATCGGGTGGAGGGTTATAACGGATGGACGACCCCAGGCGGTAAAGAAGGTTGCTGGCTGAGGTGCTAGCACCGATCTGGAGAGCTGAGCGAATGTTTGCTTGTTGTGAAGAAGGAACGATTGGCGAGTTCTTAAAGCACCAAGGTGACAGCTCATGCAGGCCTCGCAAGATACGGCAGCTAGCTCCTTGTCGCGATCTGCTGGTGGAGGCCACAGGAGGGAGGCGCAGCTGTGGAGATTGCCGAGATGCGATGACAAGTCCAAGATCTCGGACAGCTTCAGGGGCACGACGTGAGGGCTTACGAGTACGGTGGAGAGCACAAAAGGCAATACGGGGACGTCGTGTTAGATATGTCCTGATATGTGCAGGAGAAAGAAGCGGTAAGCGGGGAGGTCGGAGCGCCCAAGAATGGACCGATCGAGATGATTGAGACGGGGAAAGGAACCGAATCGAACATGAAATATTCCCGGGTTCCTGGTTTGCAAAGAAACAGGGCAAAAGATGGAGTCACTGAGAAGGCAGACAAACTTGTTGAAGTGATTCAGAGCTGTCATATATACCGTCACCACTCACTTCGATTCTAGGCCGGTCAATCGCTGTTCGCATGTCTCACTGATGAACGTGTGTGCCCATTGTTCGCGCCAGACCCAGACCGGCTGATGTTGATCGCTGGAGAAAGCTCCATTTTTCCAGGTACTCAGTGCCGACATGGCGCAAAGCTAGCGCAGAATGGAAAAAGACCCAGAGCTGACGACGGCGCAATCTGGATGAAAGGACTGGAATCTTTGCGTGAGGTGAAGAAGACGGGAGCGGGAGTTGCATCACAGACAGCTTAATCTGGAAGATTGTGATTTGCTCCCGCCGTTCCAGGTCTCGTCCCGTCCCCCATATTTTCCGAATCCGGAGCGCAGCTGAGGCGCATTTCTGGGAAGTTTTAGCGGCCGTCTGATGGCGCACACCACACCTTTCCAGGGCTGGCCCGCGCTGCAGGGACCCGCTAATGAGCGGACAGGCACGGCAGATTTTCCAGGTCGACGCACCTCGTGTCCGCATGCGGCATCTTTTCCTCTTGACGCCATCAACCGTACGAATACGTACAGCCTCGATTTTTGAAATGCACGGTGTCGCTTCACTCGCGGTGTCGAACATGGATATCAGTTCACCAATGTGTATCCAATGACAACATAGGAAGCAGATCAAAATCAATCTGTTCTTGATGGCTGCATCGCGAACCAACCAAGATTTCCCCTCCTAAGCGACGAAACAGGCTCGACATCTCGCATTGTCATTATCCGAGCAGCTGTGTTCAGACTCCGCTCTCGGCCGTCCCCTTTGCCGAGGCGACAGTGACACGCGCAAGTTTCTTAGAGCACCACATCCGCGCAGATGGACCTGCTCCATTTACCGTGCGTTAAATCGTACGGCAGACCGCGGCGGGCCCCGAAATGGAGCATGGCCGGGACTTTTGTCCTTCTCCTCCGATGGGGCCCCTGCCTTGGTTCTCACTTCACGCGCCAAAACCGGCTCATGCCATGGCCGGCCCGGTCCCTAGGCCGTCTGTTTCTTCTCTTCACATCTCCACAGGCTAAAGTCGTCGATGCCTGCAGCTCTGCACCTCCCCGCGCCCCTCCAAGCCTGGTATGCTCGATCATAGAGAGACGAGATAGCACGATGATTATCTTTGCAAGGCGGTCGACGGTCAAGTTCCCCTGAGCTTCGGCCACTCATCCTGACTCCAGTGACGATGGTACAGTCACTCGTGGCGGAACCCGTTATGTGCGCATCTTTAAAGTTGTTTCTATAGCCCAGGCGAGGGCAGGCCATCAAGTGAGGTAACCTTCGCCTATCATGCTTGATCAGACACCTCATGGATGGGCAGGTCAACTCAGTGGTATCGCCTTGATCTTGAAACTGCTGGTCGAGGTTGACCGACGCGCCAAACACAGGCTTCCGGCAGGCAAGTGCTACTGGCAGTGCTCGGGCAACGAGACTATGAAGCTTCAACGGCCCCTCCTGATCAGAACACCGATGCTTCACTGCATCACTTCAACTCCTCCAGCACGATGAGACAGGTTGCCACACTAGGAGTCAGGGCAACCTTACCCACGTGCAGGTAACGACGGCCAATTATCGGTACAGTACATCTGGAACGCATGGCCAGACCTCCGAACCATGTTCTCGCTCGTCAACCGTCGATGA
Source organism: Coniochaeta hoffmannii (assembly GCA_030052785.1). NCBI lineage: Eukaryota > Fungi > Ascomycota > Sordariomycetes > Coniochaetales > Coniochaetaceae > Coniochaeta > Coniochaeta hoffmannii. Next base: position 278,499 of record JANBVN010000013.1, on the reverse strand, counting down.
CTTGTCGTTTTGGTGGGTAGACATACATAGGGTACCTAAGCATTGCTTGTTTGACTGCAAGCCGCTGACGCACCAGCTACTTTGACCGTACCTCTCGTGGCCGAAATGGACACAGCGAATGCCGCTTGACCAGCCGAGGTTGCCCAGTTTGTCACCGCTTTGTGAGAACTCGCTCTAGCAGCCTTCACAAGATTGCCCAAGCAAGTGTTTCCGGGGCATCTTCCCTTTCTGCACGTCGCCTTCCATATATCAATTCCACAGCAAGATCGAGCTGGCGCTGGCAGGGGCACCAGCCATGCCCAGCTGTCATTGGTCGTGGCGACGATGCCAAGGCGCTAACCGAAACCTTATCCAGACGCTTCTTTCCTGAAGCGTCTGAATCAACAACCCCTTGGCAACTGCATTCGCACATGGCCACCGCGCGGATGGAATCCGCTTCGGTAACATTCCTTGCTATCTGGGCAATGGAGAATGCCAGCAGTTCGATCCCTGGTAACACAAAAGGCTTGTCCGCCCAGGCCAAGGGCCTCGGCTGGAGTGAAGGCCGGGCTAGAATTTTGCGGAGCCTGATCATTCCCGCGTCTGTCCTCCTATCCTCCTTCCGTGGGACTCAACCTGCCCGGCCGTCCTTCCTGTCGCCGCTCTTGGAAAGGTGCGGTGCTTGACCCCACACGGAAGGGAATCCGGCTCCAGTCCAGTCATAATACGCTGGAGTGTCATGATGGTGCATGGTCGCGCATGGTCTTGCCATGCTCTGCCCATGTTTCGTCCATGAACGACCCAGTGAGTTGACCTTGTTAACAGTGCGCATCTGACATGTGGACCGTCCCACGATGCCATGATTTTTCAAGGTTTGTTGGTAAGTAGCGACGAACACATGTTATTCCATCACCTTCATAAGCACTACTTCATCACCCGATATTTCATCCCCAAGCACTACCTTACTTTAATACCTATCCTATGCCCAAACGTTAACTACCTGGTAGTCTCCAACAATGTCTTCACGCCGAAGGAAAGCCTCTACCCCTATCCCTGACCCATCCCCTTCCAAACGCCCAAACACCAACGCCAGCACACTCCCGACGAACCCACCTACAACGGCCGAAAACCGACACACGGACCGCCCGCCAATGTCATACGCACCTGATCCTGGACGTCTGTTTATGTTGGTATCACCAGGTGTGGAAATACCTTTGTAGTCGACTACCGGTATCACGAAACAAAGCAAAAAAAGCAACGCAAAACAATAGTGATCCATGATGTCCATTCTGTTCTATTTAAGGTCTCGCTGGTCACGTGACTCGTGGGTCACTTGGGCTTGCGCTCCTGCGGTCCCAGTGCCGTGTAAGTCCCTGCACCCGCAGGGATACCAGCCTCCCTTCCACGCTTCTGCGCCTTGCGTGGATATTCCAACAGTCTATCATAGACGCCGTCGAGCCGTACAGAATAAGCGTCTCCGACCGAGTCCAAGCCAACGAAGCGGCAAATCGCAACAGCAAAGCCGCAAGCCAAGAATCGGCTCCGCACCACCATTGCTGCACTAAAGGAAGAGCTTATAGATATCGTAGCGAGCATGGATGACGACGAGCTCGCAGACTGTCACGTACAACTCCCAAGACACCACCGAGAGTTTCGGGCGATTCTTCGTCTGACGTCGACAAGTGGCATACGAGATTCCAACCTAGTGTCATGCCCGACGGTAGCGACGTCGAAGGGGCAGAGGCCGGGCTCCCGGAGGAGTAGATGCGGACAAGCGAGTCACATGTCGCCCGGGACGATATGTTAGGCGGTATCAGCTATGGAAGCATCACGCGGCGCGCCATGCCGCCCTGCTCCAGCCGTGCAGCCGTTGGCATCGACGTATTACTAGACGCTAGTTATCAGTTTCCTCAAAGGCCTGCCTTTATGCTTCTATTTTTGTCACTTCGAAACGGAGAGGAGCATCAGTCAAGATGATCGGAAGGCATAGAATCTTATAGTCCGGAATGTTACTCGTCCGAGAGCATCACACGAGCGGGTGGCACGTCAGAACATGTCATGGCCCTTGTCCCGCGTGTCCACAAAGATATACTGCAGTCAGTCTTAGCAGTTTGGTCTATGGAAGCTTGAGTTTAGCAAACGTTTCCAAAGCGTCGGATCGGAGCTGCCAAACCAATGCGTCCGTGCCGTCCGTCTCAGCCTCCTCCCTGATCGCCCTGCATCAGCCTGCTTCGTTCGAACGGCATCTCACTGACAGGTGCTGCACTCTCAAGTCACTTCACTTCCGTTCTGGAGTCTTTTTTTATGTTTTTCTTCATATTGCCGTGCGTTGTATCAGTGATTAACCAAGTTCTGGTTCTGAATTAGGAAAACCAAGAATAGTCCCGCACGTCCCTTGCCTTCCTTCCACCTGCGCACCACAAGCAAAACAGATTTCTTTGCTTCCCACTCCCGTTTGCGTCTCTTGTCTACCCTCGCAGAACACCAGATAAAAAGAGAAAAATAAGGAGAGCGAGGAAAAATGAGCCAAGCAGAAATTCAGACTGTATGTAGGACCGTGAGATTGTCAAGAAAATATAAACACCATTGGGCTAGCCATGATATCGAAACTGAGAGAGACACTGAGGTCGGGAGAGCGGCGTTGTGGTGTAGACCCAGTGTACTTGTCGCCAAACCCGCTCCCGACCGCTTAGAAGTGGTCCTCCCACATGATGTGCCAACCTTCGCGCCAAAACGTTTCTAGCGGAGAGTTGTGGTGCCTTTATTCCTTGGCAATGACAGTGACTTGGAGAGATGTCCCAGTTAGCCTTGCATTCTCCTTTGCTTTGAAAGGGGGCCCGGAGTGTCTATTCGAGAGAGGCGGCTCCGTCCTGTTGTCTTTCCTCCTCGGCAGTGACGATGTCAACCGGCAGGCCAGTCTCTACACTTCTCCTGTTATTACATGGTGTTCGTAGCACAGGAGATAGTGTGAGGATTGGAATCGCTGCGCGGCTTTTTGGTGAAGTAGTGCAAGTTGTGTGGTAAGTGCAAGTGCTAGGGGAGGGGATGTGACTCACCGAATTGCTGGGCTATCGTCTGGATCTGGGGAACCAGGGACTGGTCGATGAGGCTGCTGAAGCTGAAGCTGTTGAGGTTCTGGATCAGACCGAGCTGCAGGAGCTGCTGCTGCAGGTTGATGGAGGAGAGATCAAAGCTGTTCAGGGCGCCGGTCTGGGCGATGGCGAGCAGGGTCTGGAGCTGCTGGAGCTGGAGGATGCTGGCCAGGTCGAAGGACGAGCTCTGGAAGAGAGAGTTGAACGAGTTGATGTTCAGGCCCTGGTTCTGGCCGAGGGCGAGGAGGAGGTTAAGGTCGAGGGAGTTGACCTGAGCAAGGTACTGGATGTCGATGGCACCGAAGCTCTGCAGGTTGTTAAGACCGGCGAGATCGATGTTGGCTCCGCGCTCCTCGACCGACTTGGCGGGGGCAGCGGTGGCAACGGCGGCCAGGGCAGAGACGATGACGCTGGTGAACTTCATATTGACGGTTGTTGGGGGTTGCAAGAGACCGAGTTGGGTATTATTAAGCGGATTATAAAGCAAGAGCACAGCTCAAGATGTCCAAAAGTTGGGTATGAAGGAGTGGAAGCGAACAATGAGCACAGCTATTGAGTAATGTGTTAGTGAAATGTTCCTAGAGTATGGTCTAGGCCAGGCCTTGGTGGAAGTAGAGCTTACCTCTGAAGTATTGAAAGAATGACTGAAGAAGACTGGTCTTGAGTGTTTGTGAGTGGGATGAGGACGAGAATAGATCTGACGAGAGGATGGACAGAGGCATCTTATATATCAGAAGGAAGGCCATGCGCACTGGTGGCGAGGCTTGTAATGGCATGAGCAAGAACCGAGCTGCCAAGACTTTCAGGGCGCTGTGGTATATTTCGGAAGAAGGTCGAGGGCTCATCCGGTGCGTATCAGATGTCAGGCGTCACCGGACGGAAACGAATGGATAAAACATCCAGTCACAGGGGTTTGGGGTGACAGGCAGAGTGATCTAGACACCTGCCGCTATGGGGTTGTCCTGGATGAGTGACGGTGCCTGGGAGGCAGAGCCAGGGGGTGGAAACGGGATCGTGGTCGTACCGAGCGAAGAATCGGCCAGTGCACCAGTTACCAGCGACAATGATGCAGAGACGGCTCACAGACGAATAGCAAATTCTCCGGATGATAGAGCAAGGATCGGCTCTGCGTACATACATGAAGGTGGTGGGAGACCCAGAAGCTCTCCGGACCCGCCAGGATGCATGTGCGGAAGGGGATGTGGCCGGAGCCAAGTTCACTGAGACCTCTCCATGGCCGGTACAGTGGGAAATAACCTTAGTTAGAGCCATGGCGCGGATCGTAAAGTCACCGCGCACGGGCAGGGTACAATGACTGTCGAGCAGCATCGAGCAGATTGCGAAGTATCGTCCTCAGGGGAGGCGATCTCGAGTGACTCTGCAGGACTTGCCTCGCTTAATCGAAGTCTAGACGGTCCTTTCTGATCGTCATTAGGGGTGGTACAGCTCGTTTCGTAGCGTTTCGAGGAGCAAAGCATGTACACGAGCGCTTGGGAGGGTGAGCTCAGAATAGGCTGAGCGAGGCGGCTCCAATACTCGGAGACCCCGCGGGAGAGCACGCTTTGGGCGGAGAACCAAAGGATGGAGTTGCGATGATGGGGTGTCAAGGAGCGTCAAGGAGGGACGGGGACGTGCATTGCACGTTCAGCCTCCTGCTAGCTGCTGCCAGGGAGACAACCTGGTCATGACGCGATCACACTCTGAATTGGACCTAACCTTGAATCAGTGCGACGCTCCCGTCTGGTATCCGGCGGCCGTACCCAATAGGAGTTGAGAGAGACAGGTGATATTGACGCCCCTTGACTTTTTGCGGGAGAAAGGATCATGGATGCTTGGTCATGAAGTTGGTTAAATGCGGTGTGCCGCTTCAATGGCGGGACGCGACCCCTGAAGCTACAGGGGTCTACAAGAGCCGCACTATGACAGGACCAATTCTGATTGGCCCACCCCGGATCTGTCACGCCTAAGTGGGCGATGCACGGTGCACCAAGCTTTGCCGCATTCGGCCGAGATCCCCATCTCAAACCGTCGCAGGTTGCAAGATGAAGCAGCTTCAAGCAACTCGACCGTTGAGCATTGACATATTGTGTCCATTAATGGTAGTCGATGTCTGGTTCCCTTTGCACTTGGGACGTGTTTCTGCTGATGAATGACAGGTAGGTTTGTCGTACTGACGGACAAGGGGAAATCAGTCTTCTGAATCCGGAACCTGTGCTTCTCCGAGCTAGGGTTTGTTTGGACTGGGTGCCATCGGTACAATACGAAAAGCTTAGCTGGTGGTACTTGGCTCGATGTTTGGTGAGTCACTGCTGCAGCGAGCGCTGACATATGCCAAATATAGGATCATCTGATGTACGATACAGTGCCAAAGTGTTGCGAGGCATGCGCTACTAATTCTGTACGTTCTCAGACGAGGACAACAGATGGCGGTGTGTACCGGGAGTATCGTAAATACACACGTACTTCGATTGACATCCATTGTGACAGCATCATTGTCTCGTATGTACATTGCCCTCGGCTTGCCCAGGTGGTCTTCAGTGCTCAAGATCTCGAATGGCCCTCCCGTAGACATATTCACATGTCTGTCTATCCCGTATCATAGCCCAAGCAGTTCAAGGCGCCAAATAAACGCCTTGAGACAGAACTTAGTGTTGCTAAACCAGCCCTATATCAGTCATCCAAGAAATACCCACACAGTGGGCGTAGCAACCTCGACTGTCATCCTGCTAAACCCGACTGTCCCTAGTTCGAGCATAACATCTCAACTCCTTAGCGAGTGAAGTCCGACAGCGACTCCCCATCATCTTCGGGGGCCGCAGCAGCAGGAGCGGCAGCAGGCTCGGCAGCTGGTGCTGCCTCCGGAGCGGCAGACGCGGCCGGGGGTGCGGCAACATCAGGAGCCGCGCTCGCCTCTGGCGCAACAACACCAGGAGCAAACCCGGCAGCGGCGTTCGGGTCAGCGACATTTGCCTGGCACTGCCTCTTGGTCTTGGTGGGAGACCTCCTGAGTCTGGTCCTCTTCATCGTCTTCCTGCGCTCGGAGACAGCGCGCTTGAAGAAGCCTGCGCCTGGTTAGTATACTAGAAGCAATTGAGTATAGAGGCCCAGGAGATGACGTACCGAGGTTGAAGGCATTCGAGTTCGAAGTACCGACTAGGCTGGAACCGAAGCCGGAACTGAAGCCGGAACCGAAGCCGGAACCCAGCAGCGACTGGATGTCAAACACGTTCAAGAAGCCAAGCTGCTCCAGTTGCATCAGCTGGACCAGCTCCAGGAACAGCTCCAAGTCGTTGTTCAGTCCTAGATCCAGGATGCTGTTGACATCGAACAGGTTGCCCGCACATAGGACATTCAACATGGATAGGATTGCGGAAGCAATGCTATCCTGGTTCGAGAAGTCGACCTGACCTAAGTTCACGCCGCCGAGATTGTTGAGGTTCAAGCTGGCGGGATCGAAATTGGGGCTGGCCGAGTCGATCTGGCTGCCGTTGAGGCCGACTGAGCTGTTGAATATGTTCGCGATGGACTCAGCTTGCCCGTTGCTGCTCGCCTCGTTGGCTACAGGGCTTGGGGCGACGGATACGGCCGACACCAAGCCGGCTGTGAGAACGAGGGCACTTAGACTCTTCATCGTATAGGATTATGAGAGATCCAGATCAACTGAAATAGGGGAGTAAGGCAACTGCAGATGAGCACAGCTGCGCTGGTTAGCCTAGGAAGGTATTTTGCGGTTACTTTGTCACTCACCTCTGAAGAATTCTATAAATATTAAGACGAGAGACAAGCACGGCGAGAATATGAGAACCGAAAGCAAGACACGGAATGGAGTGGGTATGTTGCTGTGTTATACTAACCAACCTCACAGTCTCGGCACTCTTTAGTCTCGACATAAGAGTATCCCGATATGATGGGCATGTCGATGAAACTTGGTATGGCCAAGAGCCGTGATCGAGAGGAGAAGAAACAGACATGACGTGCTGAGTCAAGCAATGGAACTACTTTCAAGTGTTTGCATAGGTATACGCTGGGCTTGTCTAAGTGCTGGGAAAGACAGTCAGTCCATGCTGCTCCTGATCCTCACCGATCTTACGCCTTGGTATATCAACCTCGGGACCAGAATGCGTGGGAGATGAGCCCAGCAGACTGTTAGTGTGGAGCATCGCAGTTTGATAGCCGTGCTTGAACATCAGTTTCACCGTGCCACGATGGGATCCTATTATGCGCTCCCAAGCAACACGATGGTTTCTGATAACGTCCAGGAGTAAGTAGTAGGGTTTCACTAACTTTCTTTACCAAGCACCTGACGCACCTGCTAGACTGTCGCCGGCGCGGGATCGACCAGCCGAATCGGCAGTCAATGCCAAGCCAAGCGATCTGATGCAAAATCCAGGCATTCAGTTGATGCGCTGCACGCGCTGATCTGGAAGCCTTCTATTCCTTGAGCAGAGCTTGTTCGCTAAACTGACGGAGAGTCATGCCTCGCAAAAGTATCAACGGCGACCGCCATGTCTGGTTGCCTCACATTTGTGCATTCAAGCTCACAGTAACTCCAAAGGGCAAGTACGTGTTGGACAACACGAACGATCCGAAAACATTTTTTGAGGCTCGAGACAAGTTCGAGATCATCAACTCTCATCTCTTGTCTCAATGTTAGATTAGACCGAGGAGAATGCTTCCAAATCTCAGCGCAGGGTCCGGGCAATTCCTCAGGCGCTGCAAGCAGACGGATAGTACTTCGGCCGCTGCCTCATGATCGGTTAAATGAGGTCGCCTCTCAATATTTCGGGCCGCTTGAATGATTCCTGTCATCGCATCCGTATCCCTGATACTAGGGCATTGTCCACCACCCCAAGCTCGTGTCGTAACGCATCCCTCACAATCGGCATCACAATATAGTCGCGATAGAGGTCTCGTAGGTAGTAATCGAGTAATTGCCTTTCCTGTAATCATTATCATACAGGCCCCATCGGGGTCATCTTGACGTCGTCTCCTCCGACCCTTGCCTGGCGTCCCTCTCCGTGGTCTTCCTGAACCCCAACAACTCCCCGACGGCTCCACCCGGCTTAGGAACAGGGCACTCCCTCTTCGTCCTTGTCGATGTCAGCCCCTCATCCTCGGTGTTGCTGCTGCTCCCAAAGTCGACAATCTTCCCCTGGGGCGTCTCCGTGATATCCGGTTTCCGCCGTCGCCTCCTCTTTCCGTCGGGCGGCATCTCCCCGTCTGCGTATTTCACCCGGGGCGCCGGACACGGTAGTATGTGAGGGAGAGCGACGACGAAGAAGCTGGCGAAGACGGTGGTCGCAAAGAGCGACGAGGTCATGCGCGACCTGGGATGGAGGTGTGGTGGTGGCATGATGCTGGACCTGCGGCAGCGGTTGGGCACATTATTCGGCCTGTGAGGGATGTTAGATGTGAACTGATGGAGGATATTGGAGATACCCTTACCGCTTGACGCTAAGGAGTGATTTTGCAGCTCAGGATCGCATCGTAGGAGGTCAATTGGCGGCGAACTCTGTATCGTGAGGTGGTCGTAAGGTTGCGCGCGAGATCTTGAAGCTCCAGAATAGAACTCGTCCCATTGGCTGCAGCGTCATGCGACACTGACAGACCTTAAAAGGCGTTAAGCTAATATCGTACTAGCTGGTTTTCTGCGCACGGGCCCTATGCCAAGCCGCCGGTCCCAAACTTCTGGGGCGAACCAGCAATCGCGACATGCGGGTATCGTGGAAACGAAGTCCAGACCTCGAAATGAACCTTGAACTGAACCCTTTAGCCAGCCATATCGATAACAAGTTTTTGGTCGCGTCTTACAAACAAAAACAACATCGCTACAGGATATGACAATACCCTACTGAACCTACAGCTGTATCTGAGGAGCCCCGGCGGGTGACGCGACGGTCGCAACCATGAGCGACCTCGACAAGTATGCGCCCCCCTGCATCAGGTCTACTAGAACCCGCAAGCTGACCTCTTATCCAGGGCAATCGCTCAGCTGCGAGCATGTCGACCCATACCCGAGGCGCAGGTGCGCGAGCTCTGCCACAAGGCGCGCGAGCTCCTCATCGAGGAAGGAAACGTAGTGACAGTCACAGCCCCAGTTACGGTACTGCCCGAAGTCTCCCCCCTCGTTTCCAGACACATAACACTTCTAACATTACCCGGCCCAGATCTGCGGCGACATCCACGGCCAGTTCCACGACCTGATGGAGCTCTTCCGCGTCGGCGGCGACGTGCCCGACACCAACTACCTGTTCATGGGCGACTTCGTCGACCGCGGCTTCTACTCCCTCGAGTCCTTCCTCTTGCTCTTATGCCTCAAAGTCCGCTACCCGGACCGCATGACGCTGATCAGAGGCAACCACGAGTCCCGCCAGATCACGACCGTCTACGGCTTCTACGACGAGTGCCTCCGCAAATACGGCAGCGCGAACGTCTGGCGCTATTGCTGCGACGTGTTCGACTACCTGGCCCTGGGCGCCATCGTGCTGGGCGCGAGCAACACGCTTGCCCCGGCGAGCGACTCGTCCCCCACCGCGGCGCAGGAGTACATCGACGAAGATACAGAAATCGAGGTCTGCAACTCGGACGGCGCCATCATCTCGCGCTTCCCGCGGCAGCGGAACCAACAGGCCGGGTCCGCGTCGGCGCTAGCGCAGCAGCAGCAGCAGCGGCACAAGAGCCCCAACGGAAACGCCGGCTCGTCGTCGCCGGCCTCGACGTCGTCCTCCGTGGGCGCTAGCAGCGCCGCCACCGCGGCGACGAGCCACAACGGCAGTGCAACGGGCAAGACGGGGCCTCCCGGGTCCGGCGCCTCGGGGTCGAGCGGCGGGAGCGTCGGGAACCCGGCGGGCGCGGTGCTGTGCGTGCACGGGGGCCTGAGCCCGCTGATCGACACGGTGGATAAGATCCGCCTGCTGGACCGGAAGCAGGAGGTGCCCCACGAGGGCGCCATGTGCGACCTGCTGTGGTCCGACCCGGACGAGATCGACGGGTGGGGGCTGAGCCCGCGCGGGGCCGGGTTCTTATTCGGGGCGGACATCGTCAAGCACTTCAACCACCGGAACGATTTGAGCTTGATCGCGAGGGCGCACCAGCTCGTCATGGAGGGCTTCAAGGAGATGTTCGACGCGAGTATCGTGACGGTGTGGTCGGCGCCGAACTACTGCTACCGGTGCGGGAACGTGGCGGCGCTGCTGGAGCTGTCCGAGGACGGGAGCGGGCTCGGCGCGTTTGCCAGGAGTAATGGCGATGTCAACCGGAGTGATGGCGGTGTGCCGGAGAAGAACAGTGTGCTCATGGAGGGTCCGGCGAGGCGGTATCGCGTCTTCCAGGCTGCGCCGCAGGACTCTAGGGGTATGCCCGCGAAGAAGCCCGTTGCCGACTATTTCTTGTAGTAGGGAGTTGAACTTCAGGGAGGGCATTGGCTGTGGTTCGCTTTGCGCGGAGTTTGGTTTGAGCGTTGTATGACTCGGATGTACTTCTGGTTTGTTGGGTGCTGGTGTGCATGGCGTTGGGTAGGGCTTGTGAGAAAATGGAATCAATAGAGGGCATTGATGATGTGGTGTGTTAGCCCGCGCATTCTCACTAAAGATGCTATGTGAATTGCTACTGATCCTCTATGCTGACGCTGTAATTCAAACCGCATATGTAGATCTGTCTATGTCATCTCTAGACGACCCGCCGACAACAGAGCGCCCATTACACAACGCCCACATCTTTGCCTCTATCTTTCTCTATCCCGATAGCATAATCGTCCTCGGATCGCCATATGAACCTCCTAGCCGTCTCGACCTCTTCGCGAATATCGAGCAACTGCTGAGCATATGCTTGTGCGAGCTCATCGCAGCCGTATCCTAGCCAGTGCTGTTTCCTCTTCTTCCTGTCTCTCCCCAGCACCGCGGCCGCAGCGGGAGCCAGAGCCCGGCATTCAGCGGCGATGTCCGACACCCTCTCCGCCACCTCCGGCTCCTGCATCCTTTCCCAGTAGTTATTGGCCCTCGCGTGGTCCAGCGATTCGAGCAGCCTTTCGTAGTGCCTTCTCCAGTCGTGACCTCCGTTGCGCTTGCGGAGTTTCTTCATCGGAGGAGGAGGGGTGTACGACCCTTGTCCCGGCAGCGGACGTGGCGGCTGCTGTGCTTTTGCGTTCCTGCCCTTGCGGCCCGGATTGGGGTTCTCATCTTCCTCAGCGATTGACGAATCACTGCCCTCTCGCTCGGTGTCTTCTTCGGCTGACTCCTGTACATTCGAGGCGACAGCGTCTGCTGCGGCGGGTTCGACACCACCGTCATTCTCCTCGCCGTCGTCGTCGTCATCGTCGTCATTGTCGTCGCCAGAGGGATTGTTATTCGGCTCCTCCTCATCCTCCTCCTCACACAGGTTTTCGAACTCGGTCATTACGGCGTCCGTGGAACCGTCGGAGTCGTCTTCATCTGTCTCGTTGTTGGCCACCCGGCTGTTTTCCTGTCTGTTCGCTTGCTCATCGCCCGTCTTCTCATCATCTGGCGTCTCATCGCCGGGTGTGGTCAACTGTATATAGATAATAGAATTAGCTTGTGATCATGAAGACTTGGGCATAGCCTGAAACCCCCTTTTGTCGTCCCCCGACCACGTGAATGCCAGCGTCTACAGTTGGCTTTGTCAAGTTGTTTGTGATTTGTATGCAAGGGGAGAACTTTCTCTCTCACAAGTGATAGGCGATGAGTGAACGAAACAGTGGCGAGACATACCTCATCTGATGCCGGCTCCGGTGACTTCTCAAAGAATATACCCTCGTCAGACGTAGTGTATTCGTATTGATCCTCCTCGACCATCTTCTGGCTTTCATCCTCATGCTGTGCCGTTGTAAGGCCTGGAGCGGGAGAAGAGGCCTTAGACGATCCTGGCGGCTTAATCACGACCACATCGTTGTTGAAGCCCCCGTCAGGTGTTCTCTTTGCATATTTCCTCGCCCGTTCGGCGATCTGTATCTCGAGGTCGGCCCATCCGTCCGTATCCTGCGTCTCCTTCCTTTCGTCAGCCCAAGGTCTACAGACAGGTCTCCACGGCTGTCCGGCGGCTGTATTTCTGCCTTGTCGGCCGACCGGATACCAAGCAGAATTGTACTTTCTCTTTGGCGGACGTCCGGGGTAGAACGGCGTTCCAGGCGAGTGTGCCAGGTGATCCAGGTACTTGGCTCTCTGGCGAAAGTACGTCTTGATAGTCGGCAGATACGAGCACGCAGCCCGTTGGTGCACCATTTCCGCCAGAGCTCGTCGCTTTGGTCCATCGAGTGTTGGATCTACCACTTCTCTGAGTGCCACCTCCGTTGCCACGAGGTAGCATATCACTTCTTCCGCTTGTAGTCTGTTCCTTTCCCGAACGAGGAGGGCTTGCTCAATTGGTTGTGGCGGGCTCAAGGTGTTTGCCTCCTTCTCTATCAACTGCGAGATTTCGTTGCCTAGTTCTCGAGCCAGCCTGTCAAGACGGTCAAGGATCGTCTCGTTGCCAATCCTTTGCTTGACGGTGTAGAACAGGCCGTCTCGGAAGTCATCTCTGATCTCACGCAGCCAGAGTTCGTATCCTAAGGTGCGCTGGGCATGTGGATAGAAGTACCTGTTCTGGATTTTCTTGAAGACTTTGAGGCATAGGACACCTTGGAGATCTGGTTGGTGTATCCCCTCGAGCTCGTCTACGGTGAAGGTCCAGCTGGCCCTTCTCCCTTCCTGCGGCGATTCCATGTCTTTGCTTCCGGCAGTTTGATTCAATATTTACCCTGGAGAGGTGGTGAAAAGAGTGAATATGTCTTGGAAGTGAATGGACTGACAGACTTGGCGCAGGCGGCAGGGGGCAATCCAGGATATAAAGGTCAACACCAGTATCTGCGCGACACCCTGAGTCCCGGTTCTGCTGCAATGTGAGTAACGCATTGAAGAGGTTCTCTTGGTTCAGTCATTGTATTGCCATGCTCGATGGGTGTGGACAGGATAAAGACAGTTGCATGGTGATGCTTTGTCGGCGCGTGAAAGACCACTGATTTTGTCGCCTTGAGTGCGAGTTGTTGAACACCGTCCATCGTCCTTTGTGGTCCGTCCGCAAGCGTTTTGTAGTCCCGGGCGTCATCTCAAAGGGACGTATAGCAACTGAATGGCATTGTCCGGCCCTTGGCCGTTGGCGACGGTGCTATGCTGAAAGTGTGCCGTATATTGCTTGTGCTCCCAGATCTATGGATGTTTCCGAGATAAAGAAACAACCCGCCATATATATCGCTCCTTTGTATGTGCCTCAGTTATGCCAACCGACCCCATGTCATCCCATCTGTAGACGCCAGAAATAGCCATCGACGCATGCCACAACAGTACGACTAAGGACACCATCATCCGCTCCTGAATGACCAAATTGCATTCAAGGTGTGAGACATGGTTGTGACAGTCGCACTCGCCTTGCCGGCATGTAAGATAGCCCATGGCGTTATTTGAGCTCACGCGTCAACATGACAGCCGTGGCCAGGCCCGCAGCCGTGCGCACAATAGACATACTGGGGATCAAGGTCCGTTATTCCAGATATGATGTTGGTAGCCATTGGGCAGATTTGCTCCCCTGGTGATGCCTGCATATATTTGATTGGCTCAGCCGACGGGCCCAAAAGGTGCTGCCCGTTGGCTTGCTGCTGGGTATATCCGGAGGGACCGGGAAACCGTTGCATGGTGTAGGTGTAAGGCGGCGTAGGAAGAGATGCCCCGGAGCCAGTCGCTGGGCTTTGTTGGTCAGCGCTGGTCTGGCCCAAGCCTGTCAATGCCAGTGCTGCATCAGTCCTACTGATGGTAGTTCCAGCGTCTGGTTGAATGCTATGTTGGGGTTCCTGAGATGGTTGATACTGGGGTTGCTGGAATATCATGAAAGCGGCCGGGTTGTCTCGATGCGTAGTATAATCTCCAGCTGGCGACGCAACTGTGGTGGAAGTCCCTTGGCTCTTATCAAAGACTACACCATCGGATGGCCTGAAACATCCGGGGTTCTGACCTGATGGTGCAATGAAAGGCTTAGAAGGTTCGAGACATCTAGGTCGCTTTGGTCCCAAGAGTTGCTCCAGCTGGTGGACAGTACTGCCGACCGAGACTGGTCGATGCTGCGAGTAGCTGGGGAGTGAGTGGTGGCGGGAGGTGATCCCATTGCCGGAGACAAGAAACTGGCTGATAACGTCGTCGCACACTCCGCTCATGCTGAGAAGAGTTCGGAGCCTTTTGTTCTCGTCTATCACTTTACGAGCCGCCGTTTGGATCTCACTTGATGCCTCGACACCTTGAGCTTGGCACTGGCGTAGCTTCTCCTGGAGCTCTTCGACATAATCCTTTCTCTTCTGACGAGAACGCCGTTGGTTCTCCCTTATCCGCCTCGCCTGTTGCTCTTGCAGAGACTCTTCCTAGAACACATGATTAGCCTTATCTCTAAACGTTCGAGTCATTTCGCCAGGTGCTCACAGTTGGGCATATTGTGCTGTCCGCCGGACCTGTTTCATCGGCTTTGATGTTGTTGTGCATAGTCGGACAAGATCTCAGTTCAGAATTGTGATGAGGCAAGAGACAGATATCAGTGGAAGGATGCTGTTGGCTGCGTTGGAGGTGCTAGCCCCAGCCGATCAGTTGGACGAGGTCTAACCGGCTCTTGCAGGTCGTGTCCGCAATGTCACGAGCGTAGACGGTGTAAGCTGAAGGTTTTTATTCCTCGAATGCGCCAGCCAGTTCAAACACCTTATAACAGAGCCGAAGGAGAGGGCGGAAGCCAACGTTCTAGTATTCTCGATACTAAGAGAGCTCCCAGCGGGGAGCTAACGCTGCTGAGGGGAGGGAGGGCAAGCTGTTCGGGGATTGTCTCAACCTATGGAGCTGCTGGAGGCGGAACTCGGGAGACATCCTCGAGCCGCGGTGCTGGGGAATATAACGGTGCTGAGGTTCGATAGCCTTGCCTGTACACTCACCTTCCTTGTGAGGAAGATGCTCGTGGTGGAAAAGCGGCAAGGGTGGGAGACCGGATTGTCTCGACAGACTAGAACATAATGAGACACGGTCGCGAAGCGGTGGACCATCTTGCCCCTTGATCGGTGTGGTAATACATGAATCCCATGTGAGCGGCAAGCAATCATGCAACCACAGGGAGCAGCTGGTCTTGTCGATGGTTCGTTAGCCAGCAACAGGGGGTCGGTGTGGCGCCGCAAAAGCAATGGAAAGCTGAAATATCAAGCGCTGTTACCGGTATGCCTTTGACAAGGACCACAAGCAAAGTAGCTGCAGCTGCCAAGATACCTGGTAAAATACGTAACCAGGTAGACAGCACCTAGGAGCATCGTGCAGCCAGATTTCGGGACTAATAAGTCTAGTAGCGTTCATAGGTTTAAGGTTATCGCAACTTCGTACGTACATCATTTCGGATGTCACCTTGGAACTATTTGACGGACCTGGCGGGCCGACATGTCTCTCAATGTAATCACCCTTGCAAGGAACGTGTTGTCGGTTCAGTCTCGGTGTCGCCGATGGGGAGGTCTAGAGGCCCAAAGGATTATCAAAAAGAACAATAAATCGAATAGTCTAGAGCCGGGGCCTCCCACGGTTAAGAGTAACGGAGATGTTTGGCTCGGCTTGCGGGCTTCCAGGCTGGTGGACCTTGCATGGCCGATGCCACGAAACACCAGAGGGTGTGAGTGGGACGCGGGACGCGGTTGAACCAGCCACTGAAGAAACAAATTCCCCGGGGCGCCGTCTTTCGGCGACCTCTCCTCGTGCGTCAAGTTTGAGCGGCCTAGCCAATGGGCGTGGCTTGAGCGCCACACCGCCTGGACTTGCACTCTAATCATCCGTGTGGCTGCCGCGCGCTGCATTTCGCTGCATCAGTACCTCTGCTTGGCTTGGATGGATGTGATGCCAGGATTCGCGGAATCGCTACAGGCAACGATTGTACGAGTCAGCTCGTTTCTCGCCCGATTCGCCAGCCGCCCTTGACAGTACTGGAGTGTTTTCGCCGCCACGAAAGGTAGGATCTACAGAAAGAGCCTTGCCACGCGAAAACATCGCCAATAGCCTTTCATCTCAACCGGCCACACCTGTCCGCAATGCCTTGTCTACTGTCGACTGGATTGCTGCTTGTAAAGGCTAACGAAGGTAGCCGGTGACGGCAAAGCTAAAGGGGGGCAGCGTTATGCCACGCGAAACCGGAATCCCACACGGAAAGACACACGCGGAAGACATAGCCGGACGTCTATCTCAAAACGATGCAGACCTAGTGCGGCTGTGCTTGTTGCCCGGTCTATATCATCCATTCGTCATCAACACCGTGCATCGACCGGCCAGCCCTCGTCGCCACGAGCGTATCCTCAAGAAGAATTTGAATTGACGTTTGAATGTCTCGTGGTTGCGAGGGAGATGACATCTGTCATCTAGAGCGTAGGTGATCAAGGTTGGGTAACGCCAGAATTTCCAATATCACCCGGGCTTGGCCATCTCAGCTGAGCGGGCAGTTCCGATACGCTCCTAAACGATATCTTAGCCGCTGTGGTTGAGCAGACAGGCTTAAAAGTCCGCTCAAGCTGATTCGTCAGGACATGGCCGTCTCACATAAGTCGAACAGCCTTGAGTTCGTATCGCTTCATGTCAACAAGATGGGGTCGTATGCGTGGCCTTCGTCCTCGACACGGCCGGCGCTCGAGCTTTGCTGTGCCGTAGTATCACCCGAATTCGCTCAGAAAGATAGCGGGAGGTCATCTTCGGATGACCGATCTCTGCGTCAGTGTCAGCTCGCTAGGCAGCCTTGGAAAGCCCTATGTTCAGTTCCAGATCAGCCACTGCGTCACAGCCTTCCCTTCTGGATCGTGCCCTATGTTTTAGTCGTTGGGTGTGAGAAACAGGATCCATGCCCGACATAATGTCTCATCGTGTCGAGACACTCTTGGGAACTCTGCAGCCGTGTCCGTGACCACCATGTGTCAGGTCAAAGACCAAGGGAACGGAGGCATAGAAATAGCATTGTGTATTCCTTCCTGAACTCCACGGATATGTACAATGTCGTGACGTGTCGGTCCGTCTATTCAGACTTCCCCAAGAGTCCCTTCTCCTTCTGCGCCCGCTCGTGCTCGATGATTTGCTTGCTCCAGCTATCAGACTGTTAGCATCGCGCTTGAACGACAGATATCGTGGTGAAGCTCACTATCTGCTGGGATAGAACCGGCCCGGCTCAGGCATCTTGTGTCGGTATTCCTTCTCGGCGCTGAGCTTCCATACCAGTGCTGTGATGCCGAAGATGGCGAGACCGAAGACCGCTGTGTTGGCTTTCCAGTTCGAGGGCTGAGCGTACCAGCCACCGGCCGGTGACCAGACGTGCTTTGGATATCTGCGTCGCATCAATTAGCGCTCGGTCGAGGAGGATGCGAGGAGTTGTTCTCGCGATCGTGAGCGCGGCATGACGTCGGAACTTACGGGACTCTGGGACCGCCACCCTATTGAGTTGTTAGCCTAAATCTCAATTGACGCATGCTGTCGACATTGGACGTACCATTGTGATGTCTGTCGGCGAACGAAGCTTGGTGTGTTGGGATTCGAGCTTGAGCTTGAAGTTCGTCGTCGGTTCCATGACCCTGGCTCGGCTCAATGCCCGCTCGGACCATCGCAGCCATGTTCTTCCGACTGACCAATCAACTTGGACATTTTGACGCAGCTCGACCCACATAAACTTCCGCTAAGTCAGCAAAGAAACAGTCCCTGTCGCTCTCACACGACTTCAGCTTCGGATGGGGCAGAACTTTTTTCGTGATAGGAGAAAAGTCGACGACGAGACCGGTTGAGCAACCCTGCGACAGTCCCGTCCGCAGCCCACCCGGACAAGGAAGCAATTACAACGAGGGGTGAGACGGAAACGCAGATACTCAATGAAGAGGATACGGTTAGAAAGATGGTCGAGCCAATTGCTGGCAGCGCGGCCGGGAGCAGCGACGACACAATGCCCTCGATCATATAGGCCGGCGCCCCAAGAGCTCTGCCTCTCTCAGAGACGACCGCAGTCGACATTCGCACAGCCCTCCGACCCAATAGCAGGAGAAGAGGTGCCGGAGAGCCAGCCGACCGAACCCGTCGACCCGACAGAGGACATGTCTCGATTCCCGCCCCTCGATCCCACCACCAAGAAGTCCGCACGCTACCCTTCCCCCCTACCAGAGCGCGCCCTGAAATCCGCCAAGCTAGCCGCCCTCCGCGCCCGGCTGGCCCTCTCCGAGAAGATCCCCCTCCAGACCCTAGCACGCGCCCTCGTCGACTCGACAGCCGACAAGAACAAGCAGTTCAACAACACCAACCTCGCCTTCCTCGGCCACACCCTGATCAACTACCACGTCTCCGAGTACCTCATGGTGCGCTACCCCCGCCTGCCCATGGCCATCATGTACAGCGCAGTAGCCGCCTACGCCGGCCCGGACGCCCTGCACACCGTCGCCCGCCAATGGGGCATCGAGGCCGCCGCCGTCCCCGGAGGCGAAGTCGACCCCGGTCTCCTCCAGTTCTCGACAGACAAGACCCCGACTGTCCCCACCACCTTCGGCTCCCGCCGCGCCGAGGCCGACTACCTCGACAAGTTCAACTGGCGCCGCGGCATCAACTCCCGCGTCGTCCTCGACGACGACTTCGGCAACGTCGTGCAGTCCCCCTCACACTCGGACGACGCCGCGGCCCGGTCGGCCGACAACAACGCCGCCCTCCGCCCCTACGGCACTCCCGAGACCCGCAAGATAGCCGAGACCGCCTACGCCAACGCCGTGCGCGCCGTGGCGGGCGCCGTGTACGCGCACCGCGGCCGCGAGGCCGTCAAGGCCTTCGTGAAAGCCCACATCCTCTCGCGCCAGCTCGACCTCTCGCGGCTCTTCGCCTTCAAGATGCCGACGCGCGAGCTCTCCAACCTCTGCGCGAGGGAGGAGTTCGAGAAGCCGGTCGCCCGCCTCCTGTCCGAGACGGGCCGGCGCAGCCGTACGCCGGTGTTCGTCGTGGGCATCTACAGCGGGAGCGACAAGCTCGGCGAGGGGGCCGGGCCGAACCTGGACGCCGCGCGGTGGAAGGCGGCCATGAACGCGCTCAAGGCGTGGTACCTGTACAGCCCCGGCGAGGACGTGCGGGTGCCGAGCGACATGCTGGTCGAGGACGCGCGGCCGTGGGAGCCGGCGCATATCGATATCGGGGAGGTTATCTGAGAGAGTCTTGCTCATCTCTGGCAAATGTTTGGTCGGTGGAGAATGCGTGTACGAGTTTTCGAGACTATCTGGTCGGGGTCTTGCATGATGGGGGTTGAACGGCAGATGATGTTCGGGATACAGCTTGCTTAGGCTGGGCTCAACCGTTTTGTAAAGGTATATTCCAAAACCGGGCATTGCATGGGGCTAGAGACGCGGCGGATGGTTCACATAGATGAGCGTCCTGTCGTCGATGTATAATATCAACATAAAATCCCAGATACACAAACCCCTGTAGAACAATCAATTGCTCCTCAAGCCGACGGACATGCGGAGAGGAACAAATTCTTTTGTCAATCATAGTCGCACATCTATCTATGCTTGCGAACCAAGAGGCAAATGTGCATCGCCTCGCCAGTCCCGTCTACTCTTTTCAAGCACGCTAGCTAGCTCAGCTGAAGTGATCCCCCTCGAGCTTATCATTGATCCCCAACCTGACAAGCCTCCTGTACCGTTCCTTCTTCATCCTCTTCTCCTTCTCCCTCCTAATCCTCCTCTTCCGCTCGTACACCGCCTTGACCGTAGCCCGTATCCTCTCCCTGCTCTCCTCGTAGTTCGCCCTGGCGAGCGCGACGACCCCGTCGATCTGCTCGGGCGTGTAGACGAAGTTCCACGTGCTCATGTAGGGGCTCGTCGCCGGGTCGACGCCGGGCACCTTCTCGTTGGTGAGGAACGGGCAGTACACCACCGTGATCCCCGCGTCCGGCTCGGCGAGCTGCCACGTCGTCTCGTCGTCCAGCGCCTTGGAGGGGGGCGGGTCGTCGGTCGTGCTGCGCTCCTGCGTGGTGCCGACCCAGACGGTGCAGTAGCCCAGCTCGCCGGCCCGCTCGTCGCCCTGGGCGTACGGCTTGGGCTTGCTTGTGGTGGTTGTTGGGTCCTCGTCTTGCGCGGCTTCCGTGCGGCGCACGGCTTGGTCGTATTTGGCTTCTGTGAGCTTTTCTTCGGCTTCCTTGGGGGTTGAGGCTTGCGCTTCGTCCAGCTCTGTGGCTGTCTTTTGGACTGGGTCCGTCGTTTTCGGCCAGCCTATCCCGACGGGCCAGCCTTTGATCCCGCGCTGGCGGGCGTAGCCGTCTGCGACGGAGAGCCAGTTGTCGGTCTTGATATCGGCCGAGGCGTCGAACGCAAGGACGACATCGACATCCCGACCGGGCCGCAGAAGAGGGTAGATGGGGATATTGTTCGACATTCCGGCGTCCATCAGCTGCATGTACTCCGTCTGGACAACACTGTCTGGCGCCGTGCCCGGCAGCTTCCCATCCATCCCGTAGCAGAAGTTGGGCAGAGTTGCGGGGTCGATCGGATGGACTTTGCTGAGGTCTTCATTGCGTCCCCAGATCATCTCATCCACCGCGCCGAACCCCGCCAGGTTCTGGACCAGCGGCCTGATCTCGCGGTAGTAATGGCTCAGAGTGGCACAGAAAGCGCTGCCGAACATGCCAAGCAGGAACGGCATGCGGACTTCTGGTAGATGGAAGCCATGTTCTGCCGGCACGTCGACGCCGTCCTTGAACTTCCGGCCCACGGCCCAGGTGGGTATACCCGCAGAGAACTCCTCGCAGAACATCTCGTACGGCGTCATCTCGTACCACTGGAACCATGCTTCCTTTTTGGCTATCTGCTTGGCCTCCTCGGATGGGCCCTCGGTCAGTGCTGCCGCGGCGCCGATGTCCGGTATCTCGTGACGGACGGCGGTGTAGATGGGCATCGGGTTCTGGCCGTATTTGATATAGTCGCGCTGGTTGGAGAGTTTGAAGTCTCGGTCATTCACTCCCAGCTCGCCCTTGGGCACCAGTAACCTCGCGCCAAGGAGAATGCCGTAAATGTCGACGAGGCCAAAGGCTGCGCTCTGGTCGCCCTTGAGCTTCTCGACCATGCCGGCTAGCAGGTATTTGTTCGTGGGCGCCGAAAGCATGGACGAGAAGGCGACGGGAGGATAGGCTATGTGTACGCCTAGTCGCGCCTTGAGGTGATCCAGCAGGCGGTGAAAGTTCTGCTCCGTGATGGTAGAGTTGTACAGGGCTTGCAGCCAGCACGAGCCGCTGACGCCGGAGGTGTAAGTTACGCAGTCAAACAAGCCGTCCTCGGCTGTAGCGAGGAGCGACCCGGTACCGGCGACGAGCGCGCGCAGACCTCCTCCCGAGCCGCACACAGCAATAGTTGGGACATCGTCCGGATGCACATCCTTCTCCGCAAGGCCCAGATACTTGGCCAGCGCCACTTGGGCGATCTTCTTCCGACGTGAGAGGAACTCCTTCTCCTCGTCGCAAAGATCGTTCGAGACGCGCACCCGCGCCGAGTACTGGATCTCGGGATTAATGTAGGGATCCCGGGCCTCGTGCCAAATCTCGTCGGCAAGCGATCCGGGCTCCATGGAAAGCTCGCGTCGCAGCTTGCGTATGTAGCCCGGGATGTACCTGGACCATTCCGGGAGGATGTAGTCGACTACTTTGTCCGACAAAGCGCTCCATTCTATATCTGTCATGAGTGACATTTCGCTAAAGGTGTTGGTGAAGTTGAACCAGGCACCAGCTCCTTCAGCTTGCTTAGACTTTGCCGCGCCATTGTCGGACGTCGCATCGGCAACGGCGCCATCCTCGGTGTGAGAAACTGCTGCATCCGGTGTCAAACGACGGATCTCCTCGGCCGGATATAGCGACCAGATGAGCAAGCCGCCGAGCACAAACACGGTCGGTAAGACGGGGAAGGGGCCTTTGCGGGCAGGCTTGGGCCGTCTGGACAAAAACAAGGCGTGCCGGAATTGGTGACGGTCATGCCGGCGGTGGTGAGGAACGGAATGGTTATGTAAGGGCAGGTCTCTGGCCAGTCGTGCGGCTCCCGCACCGCGGTCGACAAGCCACCGGCAGTGTCGATCCGCGATCCGGATCTGGGCCAGTCTTCGAAGGTGGCCTGTGGCGCGGTGCATGTTGCGACACTAAGAACACCTCGCAGACAGGAAGAGGCTGTGTGGGTGCATCAAGAAACGCATGACGTCGAAGATCCAGTGCCGTGCTGCCGCATTGGACTCACTCGGGCAAATCTGAACTGCAGAGACAAGGTGATGTCGAGGTAAACTTATTGCATAGCAGGATGGAAAGTCTCAGACTATATCCGTGTTATCGTGGGCTTCGATCGTGATTGTGGCTTGGCTGCTGCTGAACCACAACTTGGAAATTGTCCCCGAATGCTTGGATTTTTGTCCGTGTTTTGCCGACTGACATCATGATGCTGTCTTCGAAAAACCGGCGCATCGACGGGACGAGTTTGCGTAGCAGTTAAGACGCTACTCTCAACCGCGTGTGGCGCTATGCTATGGCGAGGTACCCCCCTATCAGACCCAGCAAACGACACCCACAACATTCGGATTCTTGGATGTCGGTCAACAACTTGGACGGAACAAGCCCGAAAGGAAATGTGCTACACGAGTGCTTGACCAGTGTTCTCCTTTTGACATGGCCTATGTTCAGTTGAGGTTGAGCTCCGGGAGGAGGACATTCACGGCGACCGACTGTCAGCGTTTGGACCTCCGGAGCACTGCTGCACGGCACGGCACACTTGCATCGGCAACACTACGTCAAGGTCAAAGCGGCACGTCTGCGAACCGGTTGTTGAGGACTAGCCGTCTAGACTAGGTGAGAACATGGCAGCTTGACACTAGTGTATGTCCAGGACTGCGTTCCTCAACCAGTCCATGATGGCAGTATGGCCCAGAAGCGACGACCACGCCCGACACATTCTCAAGACAAAAGGGGCGCACTGAGTCGCTCAGATGGCTGGACCAGTCGGAATCCACCTGCTGCTGGAGACTGGAGGCTTGCCTGGCGTATCTGTAGATGCCACATACCATCGGCGGTGGGCGGTCGATACGTGTCTCTGCGGCTTGGGCACTCAGCGGCAAGCCGTTACCAATGAGGGCGAGAAGGGAAACTGACATGTGTCGACCGTGGTTGAACACAATCCATATGTGTAGGGGTGAGGCTTCGCTCACAGGGGACAAACATGGAAGACTCGCAGAACGACTGGAAGAAGCTGAAGAAACGGTTTGAGGATTGGTGGGGTATAAACCACCATTCCTCTCTCGGTTAGGCCGCACAGCTGGGATGGTGCTGCAGGCACACGGGGCGTTGCTGCAGGGGAGTTATTATCCGTTGTCGTCTCACAACGGCCCCTTCCCGTCTGCTCTTTCTTTGTGTGATCGTGTTTTCGGGAGATGGCGAGGTCCCGTGGTCCCGTATTTAGCGAAAGTTCAGCTGATCTGAAAGGTGCAAAGTGACTCTCAACAAGACAGGCGTCTGAAGAGTCGATTTGGTCCCAATAAGCATCTCACAAACTTCTGCGTTGCATCTGCCAAATTGACGGGATGGGAGGGCCCTGTCTTATCGTCATTAGCACGCAAATCAGGCACCGGGACGATCTTCCCATGTTTCGAGCATGGCGGACAACCATGCTGTCCTCAGTCCCAAGTTAGATCTCAAAATCTCTCTCTCATCTCCTCATCGAAGATGTCCCTAGTAGGTACTGCTCCTCGAATTGGATTGCCGAAGCCGTCTGTTCTCGAAGCAAAAAGCTCATCATCAACCGACGTCCGACGTACATAAAAAGCAGGCGGTGCCCACTTTTCATGGCAAGGGCCGCCAAAGGAAGCTTAGCTCGAAAGTGAGCATGGGGGAATTGGCCAAAAGCTCCCTGGACCAATGACAAGCCGAGAATGCAGCTGTCCAACCCCATCTCATTAGCTCCAAAGTCACCCCCTTTTGCTGGTGTCCCTCTCTCCGCAAAGGAGAGGACGTGCCAGGGTCCGTGAGATTGTGTGCGGAAATCTTTCGACGAAAGGAAACACCACCACCCTGAAATCCTGTCGCAGCCAGTTTTTTCTCCTTCTCGGCTTCACTTCCACAGCGTGCCTTCCCATCATCGCGCATTTACATCTTTTTGACTCTCCTTTGCCCGCATTCGTACGCGCAATCCAGCTCTTGGACCACTCTTTTCGTCGAGGTGGGATCGAATCGTCCGTCCATTGAAGTTGCCGACACGTTGGCATTAGCACGCGCCTTCCATCCGGTCTAGACGATCCGGACGACTCAACCACTCGGTATGTAATGCGAGCCTTTACCATGCGTCTGTCACTGTCTGCCCTCGCGCTTTTCATGTCTTCCCCCACCATATTGTCGATGCGATGCTGCGTCGCTGGTGTTGTTGGCCGAGCGGCCTGCCCTCGAAGAACCCGTCTCGGAGCTTCACGCTGGTCTGGGGAAAGACCTCGCAACCACGAACGCATCATACTGACGTGATTCCTCTTCTGCCAGATCCCGCACCTTCTTGACAACCAGTCCTTTGAAATGGGTAAGCGCCGCTTTCATTCTGTCTGGGGATCGTTCGATGTTGTGACAGCAGGAGGAGCGAAGAGCCATGGAAGGGCAACAAACGACAAGAACCGGCACCCACAACCGCAACAGCGTCGATGATCCTCCTGACCTCCATAATCCGAACGCAACACCTCGACGTCTTCAACACGTCAATAGTCTCTCGTTAACCAACGACCGTATCATCCTCTTCGCTACCATCTACCGCTTTTCTTGGGAATGCCACCGTCATTGCACGCATCGTTACCGGCCACGATGCGTTTTCCGGATCTCACCCATCATCACACACGGGCCCGGACGAAGAGCGTCCAGTTTGACAGGGTCATGGCCATGTTTTCCAGTCGAGAGTCGTTGCTGGACGACGATAGCTTTCCGCCTCTCGTCCGGCCATCATCAGTCCCCGCAGCCCCTATTCCTGTTCCTGGCGAGAGATTCGTGAGCCCGCCTGTCAAACAGCAGGAGAATGTCCCTTGTATACGGCGTTACAAGAGCATGCTGGATGTCGACGAGGCCCCGAAAATTCCCGCGACAAAACCCATGACCTACGATGAGCTCTACGTCGAACCTCTGACGGATCCGATCCCTTTGCCAGCGGCAGGAGCCCTGGAGGTCGCCAAGTACTGGAAGAGTTCGCACAGTTACCCCATCCTCCGCTTCACTACCTCACTGTTACTCATTGTCACTGGAACATATATGCAATATCTTCTCAACACAAGACTAACTCTGTGTCTCCATGTAGCCGCCAACGGTGCCGCCGGCTCCTCCTCGCCGCCAATGAGGGCATCTCCCGCGCCTCAAGTACCCAACGGTGCGCCACCGCCAGTACCGCAAACGTCGGAGTCTCGAGATCTTGAACCTAACTTCAAGGCCGCAGCCCCCATTGCCCCTGTGAACACCGACAATCGGAACATTGTTCGCCGCAAGCTTACAGGCTATGTCGGCTTCGCCAACTTGCCGAACCAGTGGCACCGCAAGAGTGTCCGCAAGGGCTTCAACTTCAATGTCATGGTCGTTGGTGAGTAGCACCTTTGGACTTGATGCAGGCGCGTACCTAACTCTCGGACTTTAGGTGAATCCGGCCTCGGAAAGTCTACGCTTGTGAACACCCTGTTCAACACCTCCCTCTACCCTCCCAAGGAGCGCAAGGGACCCAGCCTCGACATTATCCCGAAGACCGTCACCATTCAGTCCATCAGCGCCGATATTGAGGAGCATGGTGTCCGGCTACGGCTCACCGTCGTCGACACACCTGGCTTCGGTGACTTTGTGAACAACGACGAGTCGTGGCGGCCTATTGTGGACAACATCGAGCAGCGCTTCGATGCGTACCTGGATGCTGAGAACAAGGTTAACCGGATGAACATCGTCGACAACCGTATTCATGCCTGCGTGTTCTTCATCCAACCTACCGGTCACTCTCTCAAGCCCCTCGATATCGAGGTCATGAAGAGACTCCACACCAAGGTCAACCTGATCCCTGTCATCGCCAAGTCCGATACCCTGACGGACGAGGAGATTACCGCCTTCAAGCACAGGGTTCGTTGCTTTCCCTCATTCAGAAATGTGTGAAATCAGTCTCGCTAACGGCTGTGAAGATCCTTCAAGACATCAAATTCCACAAGGTCCAGATCTTCGAGGGTCCCCGTTATGAGCTCGATGACGAGGAGACGATTGCCGAGAACAACGAGATCATGTCCAAGGTTCCGTTCGCCGTCGTTGGCGCTACCAACGAGATCCAGACGCCCGACGGCCGCAAGGTCCGTGGCCGTCGCTATCCCTGGGGTGTCATCGAGGTCGACAACGAGGAGCACTGCGATTTCGTCAAGCTGCGCCAGATGCTCATCCGCACTCATATGGAGGAGCTCAAGGAGCACACCAACAACATCCTCTACGAGAACTACAGGACCGACAAGCTCATCGCTATGGGCGTCTCGCAGGACCCGAGCGTCTTCAAGGAGGTCAACCCCGCCGTCAAGCAGGAGGAGGAGCGCAGCCTGCACGAGCAGAAGCTCGCCAAGATGGAGGCTGAGATGAAGATGGTCTTCCAGCAGAAGGTCGCCGAGAAAGAGTCCAAGCTCAAACAGAGCGAGGAGGAGCTATACGCCCGTCATCGGGAGATGAAGGAGCAGCTGGAACGCCAGCGACTGGAGCTCGAAGAGAAGAAGTCGAGGATCGAGAGCGGACGCCCCCTGGAGAAGGAGCCCAAGAGGAAGGGTTTCTCGCTCCGATAAGCTCCGTCTGTCGCCATTCCGCTTCTCGCTCGATGACCCTTGTTTTAGTATCATGATTCCCCATACAATGCCAGCTCGGTGCTTCCTTTGTTCACTTCTCTGTTCTTTCTTTTTCCCCCACTCTTTTAATCCAGTCTAATAAGCCGGCGGAAAATAAATGGTCTTACAACGGCGGAGGAAAAGCTCTTCAGGCGCGTTCCGGGGGAAAGGGCGTGCTGCAGAGTAACTTTGGTGACCGCCGGTCAATCTGTGGCTGAAGGCTGTTGCGAGGAGAGGAGAGCATGGAGGGAGAACTGAATGGGACAGCAACATCCGGGCGCTTTGGTACGACAGTCAGGACAAAGAGATCATCGCCGTACGATGTTCTAAAGCTGCGAAGACGCCAACTCCCACGGTTACGGAAGCAATCTCTTGTTTAGGAGTCCCACTGACCCTCCAACACCACATCCCGGTTTCTACCCGCCCCAGGCAGCCTCGTTGGTCATCGTGCGACGAAGCGTGGAGGATAGGAGTTGCGATACTGGCGGGCGACTGTCGGATGATGCTGGGATTTGCGACTATTCCCCCTGCCCAAGAACGAGAGCGCTTGATGGTAGCGAGAGCACGGAGTTTGCGTTTGTTCGTTCGTCTGAGGCTCTCTCCTGTTATACCCACTACAGCTGTCGGTCGTCTCCCCCTGATCAGCAGCGCCGCCAGTCCAAGGCGTGAGGTCTTTGGCCCACCTGTCAGATATTTCTTTTGCCTGTCGTCTCGCAGCTTTAGTCTTTTCCTTTGAGTTTTTGTTTTAGTTTAGCTACCGGGGGTGTGAATTAAATAGGATGGTGATCGATTTACTGAGGCTTGGTTGAGCTTGCTCCGGCCAATCCTGTGATATCAGTTTACGCATGGCTGGGATACTGTGGGAGATCCGGTCCACTGGAGCCACATTCTGGTTTGAACTGCAATGTCCATGACATGCCTTATCAGGTCGGGTGTGATACCCGTGGCATCGTACCGCAAATGGGTCCATATCCAGATGACGTTTATATGAAGATGGTGATACATATATTTACAGATGCGTCTATGATATCCACCCTCCAACACACAAAGATATTGGTACAAAGGCGACGTAGGCCGGGGCTGCCGTCTTCTAGGGTACACAACGCCCCCTCCCCCATTTACCGCTCGACACGCTTCTTTACACTCCAGCGGTAGTACACCCTGCCAGGGATGAGCCGCTCAGAAAGTCGTACTGCGTCTTTCCACGCGGCAGACTCCTCTCCACCGGATAGCATCCCCATCTGCAACCTCCAACAGGTCACCGTCTACCTCCTGCGCAGATACCAGTTAAACGCCAACTCGTTGACCATCTCGCCCCACGGCGACGGAACCTCGGCCTTGCCGCGCCGGGCGACCGGGTGCCTCAGGTACACGGCCGAGCAGATCTTCTGGTTCACCTCGAGGTACCGCGGGATGAACGCGAACGGCGCCATGAACGGCCGTGGCCGCCAGGGCGTCGCGTACGGCTTGTCCGGGTCGTAGGGGTTCTCGGCCTCCTCGGCCAGCAGCTCCGAGAGCCGCTCGCGCTCGGAGCGGGTGAGGCCCTCGTCGTCGACGGCGTCAGGGTCGTACTTCTCCGAATCTTTGGGGGGTTTGGTCTCAACCTCGAGCTGGGAGAAGAGGGTGGAGAGCGTGTCGACCTCGTCGCCCCCGCGCCGGGTCTTGGACATGGCCGTCTTGATGTCCTTGGCCAGGGCGCGGAGGGCCTGCTTCTGCTTGGCCGAGAGGTCGCCGAAGGAGGTCTTGAGGAAGGTCTTGACGCGGTCGCGCAGGGCTTTCAGCTCTTTTTGCTCGGCTTTGGCGGCGTCTTCTGGGGATGGGGAATTGGCGTCGGCGGACTCTGTGGTTACCTCGTCGGCGGCGGGTTCGGCTTCTGAAGCTGGTGCTTCGGACTCGGACGAGGCTTCTGCTTCGGGCGCTTCTGCGGCGGGTTCGACTGCGTCGGAGGCGCCTGCTGATGGTTCTTTCTTTGCGCCGGTTGCGAAGAGGACGCGCTCCGGGTCGACCTGAAACATGTCGCCCGGGTTGAGAAGGTAGCCGGGGTATTTCATCTGCGAAAACACACATCTGTCAAACGTTGTTGCGTAACCACTGAACCGTGAGATTGAGAGCCTGAACATACCCTCTTCCCGTTGACCTTGACAGCCCCGTGCACGCAGAACTGCCTCGCCTGGCGCGCACTACTGGCAAACAGGGCCCTGAAGACGGCGATGTCCAACCTCCTCTCCATGGGCGCGAACGCCATCTGCATGTAGGGCGTCTTCTTTTCGCCGCGCTCCCGCGCCCACTTGTCGACGCCGCGCTGCCGCTCGAGCAGCTCGTTGTCCATGCCGGTGCCCTGGCCGCGGCCCGACGCCTGCTCGCTGCCGTCGTACTTGGCCATGTAGGCGGGCTCCATGTTGACGACGGACAGCAGGCGGCGGTCGAACATGCGTTCCCAGGCGCGCTCCTTGATGTGCTCGCCGTGGTAGCCGCGGGCCAGCCGCTTGGCGGCCCATTTCTGCTGGAAGAAGGTCCTGGTCTGCGGGCGAATGGTGTTGAGCGCCGGCCGGTCGTTGGCGAGGTTGTAGAGGTTGTATTTGTTCCAGGTTTGCCGGACGCGCTGGGGGGGTGGGTGAGGTGTTAGCTGGGTCTGGTCGCCGCAGTTAAGATGCATAGACGGCTGCTGCTGCTGTAACATACCGGCTTCTTCAGGCCATGAAACCTCAATGTCCTCCGGAGCTTCATCTTGGGCTGTGTGACTGCTAGTGGTCGGGCTCGATGACTCCGACTGCAGGCTGTGGGCGGATGTTGGAGCTCCTCCTATCTGTCTCAACCACTGTTCTCCAACCCAAAAATTTCCAGGAACACGGCTCACGTGAGGTCGTGGCTCGCTTTGCGTCCCATGCAGCCCAAATGAGCTACCTTAGTCCAGAAATGCTTAGCCTGAACTCGTTATCGCCATTGTGGGGTCAGGTCCCTGGGCCGATAAGCGACAATAGCAGGAAAGTGAACGATGAAGCGAGAATAGCGGCACAATTGGCGACTGGGATCTGCCGGCGTACACCACCCAAATTTTGGCCGACTTTTTGTTTGTTCGGTCTGTCTCTCGAAACTACATCAACAATTCGAGCCCTTTACAGCTCGATACATTCGACAGATTTGAATCTTGAGCTTATTTCTGACAACCTCTCCTCGTATTGGTAAGTTTTCTCTTGCTTTCTGACTCCCTATCGACCCCTGCGTGTGTGACTCTTCAATTGGCAGCAAAGGCAACCCCGCCATCGCTTTTTTTGTCTTCGCTTCCACTGTTGACTTTTGTCGCAACACATTCGAGCCACTGTTATTTTCAGCAGCTAACCTGTCCTCTCTTGACTTGACAGTCTATTGATCCTTCGCCTCATTCGTGCTGGTCTTTTCTCAATTGCCCAAGATGAGCGCCCCTACCACCGAGGTCGAGGCTGCTCAGCCCGCAGTCGTCGTCGATGCTACGCCCGCCGAGGCTACCAAGAAGGAGGAGAACAGCGCCGACGTACAGGTCGAGCAGGAAGAGTCTGCTTCTAAGACCGAGGAGACTGCTGCTAATTCGACCGCCGACGTCAAGATGGAGAACAATGCGAAGCCCGAGGCCGATGGCGCAGTCAAGAAGGGGGATGCCGACTCAAAGCCCGCGCCTCTCTTGACGACCAAGGCACAGCTCCATAAGGACAAGTCGAACAAGAAGTTCGACCCCTCCGTGCTCCCCATCACTGACGACCCGGAGGCCATCCGGAACCAGGTACATCTACATCAACCTCCTTCCCTTCTGTTAGGGTGCGAAGTCAATTGTCGCTAACCAAGCTGCTACAGTTCGAGTTCTACTTCGGCGACAGCAACCTCCCTTCCGACAAGCACATGTGGACCATCACGGGCGGCACAGAGAACAAGCCAGTCAAGGTCAAGCACATCCTCAACTTCGGCCGCTGCAGGCGCTTCCAGCCATACGAGGCCGTCATCGCCGCCCTCAAGGACAGCGAGACGCTCGAGATATCCGGCCCCGAGGGTGACGAGGAGGTCAAGCGCAAGCAAGCCTACGTCCCCGCTAGCGAGACCGCTCAGGCGCGCGTGGCCAAGTCCGTCTACGTCAAGGGATTCGGCGACGAGACGCCAACCACTCAGGTCGACATCGAGGCTTTCTTCGCCCCTTACCGCCCGATCAACGCTATTCGTCTTCGCCGCACCGATGAGCAGTACTTCAAGGGCTCGGTGTTTGTCGAGTTCCCGTCTGAGGATGCGGCCAAGGCCTTCCTCGCTCTCGATCCGAAGCCGACTTACCAGGGACATGAGCTGAAGATCATGTCCAAGCGCGATTACATGGAGGAGAAGAACCAGCTGATCAAGGAGGGCAAGTTGGAGCCTCAGAAGCAGCAAAAGACCAAGTTCTGGGAGGGCAAGGAGCTGGGCGGCACCAGGGGAGGACGCGGCGGCCGGGGAGGTGGCGACCGCAGGGGTGACTCCGACGACTGGAAGAAGCGCCGTGAGAACGACCAGAAGAACGGCTTTGGCGGCCGGGGTGGGCGTGGCGGCCGTGGCCGTGGAGGACGCGGTGGGCGTGGACGTGGTGGCCGTGGTGGACGTGACGACCGCAATGGACGTGACCGGCGTCAAGAGTCCGGCCCGGCGAACACCAACAAGTATGCTATCTTCCTTCTCCTCCACCACCCAACAAGCCTTATACTGACTTCATCTACAGTGTACAACGTCCTCGCATCAACACGACCGAGGCAACGGACGACGTCAAGAAGGAGAACGGCAAGCGGGCCCGGGAGGATGACGGCGCCGCCGCTGAGCCGCCGGCGAAGAAAGTCGACACCAAGACCGACGCTGCTCCCGCAGAGCGTGACGATTAGTGGTCGGCCATAACGAGGTGGATGCGGAAGTTGTGGAACTTTATTCGTTGAGGGTTGGGCGGTTTGACATGGCATTTCGGATGTGGAAAAACTGGCATACCCATATACCTGGTTGTAAGCTTACGATGGGGGGGGGTACACGGCGTTCAGGCTGGCTATAGCCCTGGTATTAGAGGTAGCTGTTAAGCTATCATGGTCATTCTAGTCTCTCTGATACGGCGCAAAAGACGACTATTATACAAGTTCGTGATATTGCATACGGAGTTTACGGTAGTATCCCCACAAAACCCGGACGCCATACAGGCCGGTTAGCAACACCCGGATCCTCCAGTGCCTCGAGTTCCGATACCCGGTGCGGTGTCGGCCAGCTTTACGACACAAGAGTCGTGGTTGGCCACAGGCCCTGGGACTATTCCCCGTGGTGTGTGCCGCGCGCCGTGCATGCAGGCTGCTCGTCGCCGTCGACCTTCCTAATATTTCTATCGACGTCATCGCCAGAGATGGTATCGTGTTGGCCAGCAGACCAAGGCAAAACATTGTTGGCCAAGCATAGGGAAGACACTCGCAATGTGCTCATCCGAACTCCAGGCTGCAGTTTCCGAGGTCACGACCCTTTAGCACTAGTCTATACTTTAAGGCGGACAGTTAAACCTTCGTCATGAGTGTGAGGGGATCGACTAAGGGCCCTTCTTCCCCTCGCTTCTCGGCATTTATTGCCGTCTAACGCAGCATTTAGACTCTAACACAGGACAGGAAGGTCTGGAGATAAGTGTCTTCGAGACTTTCTGTAACGTTATCCTTTATTTCCTTTTTCTTGTCGTCACTTTCTTCACTTTTGGTCACTGTAGCGTAGGAATTGCTCTACCTCCTCGCTTTAGTCTCATTCAACAACAACAACTACTACACGTCTCATAACTTGCGTGGATATCGAATACATAATAGAAGCACAGAAACGGTATCAAGTGATGCCAGATGATGACCCTACAAGCAAGCCAGATGGATCATCCTCCTTGACGGACGAGAAACAAGGACGACAACTAGAGGCATCTACCTCCTCAAAGTCCAAAGATGGCACCCAAGAAGACCAGGAATCCCTCTCCTCCAAACTAGACCTCAAACCCACACCATCCATAGCCTCCTTCCAAACCTGCAGCAGTCACTCGGACCGAATATCCATCATCCCCTCCCGCCCAAGCCGGCCTCCTTCCCGCGCGCTCTCCCGCACCGTCTCCGAAGTATACCACGACATTGAGACCCGACGCGACGTCGAGGCCCTATCCCCGGATCCCGAGAAGTCGTCCACCACCCCGTCAGACCCAAACCTAGTAACCTGGACCCTCCCCTACGATCCGGACAACCCAAAGACCTGGACCATGCGCAAGAAATGGGCCGCCGTGGTGATCGTCTCCTTCTTCACCCTCATCTCCCCCGTATCCTCCACCATGATCGCGCCCTGCATGACGGCCATCGGCCGCGACCTCAACATCCCCTCGCAGTTCGACCAAGCCCTCACCCTCTCCATCTTCCTCCTCGCCTACGCCGTAGGGCCCCTATTCCTCGGGCCCCTATCAGAGCTCTACGGCCGCGTCCCCATCCTCCAGCTCTTCAACCTCCTCTACCTCTTCTTCAACCTCGGCTGCGGCCTCGCCCGGACCCGCGCGCAGATGATCACCTTCCGCTTCTTCGCCGGGCTGGGCGGGAGCGTCTCCCTCGCCATCGGCGGCGGCGTGCTGGGCGACCTGTTCACGGCCGAGCAGAGGGGGCGGGCCATGAGCATCTATAGCCTGATGCCGCTGCTGGGGCCCGCCATAGGCCCCATCGCGGGGGCCTTCGTCACGGCCAGGACGACGTGGAGGTGGGTCTTCCACGCCACCACCATGGCCGACGCGGCGATCCAGGTCGCGGGGCTGTTCTTCCTGCGGGAGACGTACGCGCCCGTGCTGCTGAAGAGGAGGCGGAGGAGGCTTGTGAGGGAGACAGGGAATACCGAGCTGCGCACGGCGTACGACACCGACGACAGCGCGAGGAGGAAGCTGGCCACGGCGCTGGTCAGGCCGTTCCGGCTGCTGGGGACGCAGGTCATCGTGCAGACGCTGGCGCTGTACCTAATGTTCCTGTACGGGCAGCTGTACCTCCAGCTCAGCACGTTTCCCAAGCTGTGGGAGCAGCGCTACGGCGAGTCGACCGAGATCGCGGGGCTCAACTACGTCAGCCTCGGCATGGGCCTGTGGCTGGGCAGCCAGCTCTGCGCGCCGCTGCAGGACAGGATCTACGCGCGGATGAAGCGGCGGGCGGGAGTGGCGGTCGGGAGGCCCGAGTTCAGGGTGCCCATGATGGTCCCCGGCGCCATCATGACGCCCGTGGGCCTGCTGGTGTACGGCTGGTCGGCGCAGTACCATGTCCACTGGATCGTGCCGAATATAGGGGTGCTGATCATGGCTGCGGGCACGATCGTGTGTTTTCAGTGTATACAGGGGTACCTGGTCGATACGTACACGCTGTACGCGGCCAGCGCGGTGGGGGCGGGGACGGTGATGAGGAGTCTGGCTGGGTTTGGGTTCCCGCTGTTTGGGCCGTACATGTTCGATCGCCTGGATTATGGCTGGGGGAACACGGTGCTGGCG
This sequence comes from Coniochaeta hoffmannii, assembly GCA_030052785.1. Classification (NCBI taxonomy): domain Eukaryota; kingdom Fungi; phylum Ascomycota; class Sordariomycetes; order Coniochaetales; family Coniochaetaceae; genus Coniochaeta; species Coniochaeta hoffmannii. The sequence goes on along the minus strand of JANBVN010000013.1, from coordinate 244,069 downwards.
CTGGTGTCGGTCGTGGTCGGGTGGCCCGCACCGATCTTGCTCTGGAAGTACGGCGAGAGGCTCAGGGCGAAGAGCCCCTTTGCAGCCGGGGAGTAGAGGGAGTAGCTGTGCCGGGACGGGAGACGATTTGTGGGGAAGATGCATTGGGATAGCGGGTTCAGAGCATGATAGTACAAGTATTATATCCAATATTATTGTTGATACCCGAGTCTTCAGCAGCCACTTCCCGTCAAGCCGTGGACGCCCCCGGGTGCCTGGTATTTGCAAGTTCCCTGGGCACTGACTGCGGGCGCTCCTTGCTTAGGCGCCAGGTTGATGTTCTCGAAGTCGATGTTGTAGCAAGGGTTCCGTGTCGAGCACGACACGCTGGCCGTACGGTTGTTCGTTGTCGAGAGATACCCAGTGAAGTTCACGAAGGCGATGTTCGAGATAAGCATATTGGAAGTGCCGCTGAAGGATCCTGCTCAAGATGCGTCAGTAAGATCGTCGAGTTAGTGACGGAGAGTATACCAACCATTGTTACCGTTATCCTGCGTGATGCTCGGGCCACCAGCTGCTCCCTCTACGTAGAAGTTCTCGAAGCGCAGGTTATTCACAATACCCCTAGAGTGGGCGCACGTCAGTTATTGCAGCCTCGACACTGACAAAAGCGACGTCCGAAGAAAGTGCTTACCATCCACCTCCTCGCGGCTGATTACCACTTTCATACCCTGATTGAAACGTCTGCTCGCCGATCCACGTTTTGATGTAGGCGGAGTTGTGCATATCGTTGTTGTTGGTCAGGACTTTGACGTCTTTGACCACGACATTGACGACGGACGAGTCCTCCAGGTATTGGCCAAGACTCCCGATTGCGACCCCGTTGCCTCCGTGGATAGTCAGCTTCGAGGAGTTGGTCAGTTGGCGGTTGTTTGGGTGGGTATGGATTGCTTCCTTACGTTCTGGCAGAAAATGTTGTACGACCGCGGTTTGATGGCGATTGCGTCGTCTCCGCTATGCAGACGGTCAGTATCACGCTTCTACGAACTAATCATCTGTAGATTCTCATACCCTGCAGCCTGTCAGTACTTGTCCCATGCGGAGGTTCCAGCTTGTGCGTACCTTGGTAGACAAAGTTCGTCAATCCAATATTGTAGGCGTCCATTGTGTCAAACCCATCCGTATTCTGCACCCAGTTCTTGCCGAAGGGGGCCCTGACGGCGGTGCTGTTCACATAGATGTCGTCAAACCACATGCTCGTCCCATTCATTATGTTAATGGCCCATAGGGGGGAGTCCTTCACGTAGACTGTATCGTCGCTCAGTCCTAGCCTCGTGTGATAATGTTTTCGGGCACTCACAATGCTGAACCATGACGTCGCTCGCGTTCCAGAAGACGAAAGGCATGGGCCTTCCCGGTTGTGTGGTCCCTTCTTCCGCGTTGTACCACGCGTTGCCACTGCCGTTGATGCCTCCTGTGCCGTAGCCGTTGATGTGTATCCTTTCGCCGCTGAAGACAAAGCCAGCGGCATGGTTCTGGAAGGCGATCGGATACGAGTTGTTGCGCCAATAGTTCAGGTTGTCCGAGAACTACACAGGACGTCAGCTGGTTTTAACAATGTTGAAATAGTCTGAGCCTTGTTGTGTACCTGCCAGAGTCCCCTCCACTCGACTGTCACGTCAGACACGACCGGGTTCATCCGGCTCGCGATCCAAAACCTCCTCCCCTCCGGAAAGACGACTGTTCCACCATTGTTGCATTCTTCGAAGGCCTTGAGGATCTGCGGTGTGTCGTCCTTTCTGCAACCCAGGGGCGTAACCGTGCACACCTTTCCTGAGTTGGAGGGTGATCTCGGCACAGGGAAAGGAAGCGAGGTGGCGGCGACGACCTCGAGGGCAAGCTGCGAGACCAGGAGAAGCTTAGCTATCGAAAAAGGAGCCATGTTGAGCAACTTGCAGCGACGTATGGCGACTGCAGGTTCAAATGGACTCCGCATAGCCCTATAACATCATTGCGACATCGCGAACTATATGCTGAACGATGCAGGGTGATCTTGCAGTATTGCCGTTGGGTTTCCCCAATCGACATGGAGACAATGACAGTAGATGCGGAGACGGTAAGGGGAAAGGAGAGACGATACAACCCCGGCTAAAGGATTGGCGGTGCTTGATTGGAGGTAAAATGCCAAGGTTCGTGATAGTGATTCGCGAGGCGGAATCGATATGGCTGCGCTGCTAGTTGCATTTGGAGAAATGCGGGGATATGCCGGACTAGAAGCTCTGGAATTTGCAGCAATCGACGCTCGGTAGCAGTTTTACCGACTCGACGGGATGAACGGGATGGAAGTATTCCGTAGGCTGTCGACAAGTCAAGGAGACTAGCGAGTCTCATGTCCATGCTGATGTCCATGTTTGCCATGCTTGCCGTGCTTCGCGCCCGAGATCCCCTCGAGATCCTTGATCTCTCGCTTGAGCTGCTCGACGAGATCAGGATCCTGCTGATGGATGACGGGTATCGAATTGAGCTGATCCTTGAGCTGACGGAGTTGGCGTTCCTTCTAGGCTTTGGCACCATCTCCCAACTCCCACCACCCACCACGGGGCTTTGCGGGGCGGCCGCGGCTCGGATGCATCTCGATCATCTCCACTACCTCTTCCATATCTCTCGCCTTGGCCATGGCCAGCGCACTTGCTCCCGTCCCGCCATCACGGACGCTCGGATCGGCTCCGGCTTCGAGGAGCAGCTTTGCCACCTCCGAGTGGCCTCTGTAGCAGGCGATTGCGAAGGGCGTCGACCCGAAGCGGCCTCCGGGCTTATTGATGTCCACGCCAGAGCCCTGACGGAGGAGGAGCTTGACAATGGGGACCATGTTGTACGATGCAGCGTAATACAACGGCTGGGTCCTCTCTATCGATCGGGTGTCCACCGTCTCTAGCAAGGCTTGGACCCAAGAGTCGAAGTTGCCACCCTTGGGTAGCGATTTGGTTTTGAAGAACTCGAGAATTAATTGCTCATCGTCTGTCTGGAGTCTGGTGTTCGCGGCGTGGTCAGGCCAGCAGAGAGCAGCGTAGTCGATCAGAGGATATTTGCGCCCTCGGTGCACATATGCCTCCGTGTCCTTGATGTGGCCCTTTGCAAACTCATCAAAGAAGAGGTATGCGAGACACTTCCTCATGATGATTCTGTGGCTTGTGTCCGACTCCAGCCAAAAATCGGCAACAGGCGACTTCTGGATCCAGTCTGACATAAGGCATGCCCGGATGGAGTCGTGTGCAAGAGTAACGTTTCCGTCCTCCAGCTGAACGAGCCCCTGGCAGATTTCAATTATCGAAGCAGGGTCGGTAAGTCTGAGGTCATCGTTGAGATCCCGATCTGTCTCTTCCAGAACGACAGCTTCAGCGAGTTGCCTGAGAGTCAGCCTCTTAATGGAAAACGAGAGCCACATGAATGCGTTGCGAGCAATGTTGCGGTCATGGCCGGGTATCCTCTGCAGGAGTTGCGCATAGGTGTCGTTGAGCGTGGAGGGCAGGTCGCCGAGTGCTATCAGCACGTCGCGTCCAGTCCGGAGATTGCATAGCCTATCCATCCCGAGCTGTGCCCATCGAAACCTGCCTACGTCTTAGCCCTCAGTTGATGTATGTTCTCAAACCCGAGTCCAAAACTTACATTCCGTGCGCTCCAGCGGTTATGGTCAGCTTGATTTCCCATTTGATGCGTTCGCTGAGTCCGCTGAAGCTCGGTTCCGACTTCAAACGATGGTCGACGTATACACCGATGTCATGGTCGACAGCACTGCTCGACATCTGCCGGATCAGTAGTTGTTTACCCTTGACAGGTGGGTCAGAAGTGCTGGTGACCAGGACGCGGAGGTTAGGACAAGAGTGGCAGAGGTTTGCCAGCAGTGACACGATCTGACGGTAGTGTGGCGTTTCATTGAGCGCATCGACGAGCACATAGCACCGGGGAAGCGGCTCGAGAGCAGAGGTAAGAAGCCGCGCAAGATCGGATATTGACAGTGGGCTCTGCGGTATCAAGTAATTGTCCGACTTGAGAAGCGGTCTGATATCGGAGAGCATATCCGGCCTGACCTGGCATAGCTGGGCTAGCAGGGCACCGAGGACATTGACTGGTAACTGCGAGGCCGTGTTTCCAGAGTGGCAGTAGAAGAAACAGCAAGTGGACCGGTCTGATCGTGAGAGGCAGCGGCCTTTAAGTTCCTCCACGATGCTCGAGCTGCAGTACATGCCTCGTCAGTCGCCTTGTGTACCAGCGTATGGAGCCTTGACACTTACAAGAGACTCGATTTTCCCGCTCCAGCTGCGTTGTGGTTGAGTCAGATAAGCTGCGTCTGAATCCGGAAGAGGTGGCATAGTCGCTTACATTTCCCCTTCACCCATAGGATCGGCCGGGTGTTTTCCGAAGACTCAGCCCAGGCATCGAATGCCTTGTCCATGAACCACAGGCCAGTGCCCCGGATAAGGTCCCGACGAACACGTGAGTGGTCGTCCGCTGGGTTCACCGGTGAGAGGCTGCGGATGGTGTCTTCGGCTTCCAACGTCATCCGGTCAAGTTGCCTTGATATGATGTCGTCGTGAACCATGTTGGACAGCCGTTGGACCTCGGCATATACTGCAGATGTCTGATCCGTCGAGTCCTGCATTAGTGTCATCATGAACCAGGTCTTGGCCCTTTCCAGTGTCGCGACATATTTGTCGATGTCTCCTTTGTGGAACGGCCATGTAAGAGCCTGGACGGACTTCCCAATGCCCGTGCTACGTCTGGCGATGCGCTTCTTGATGGTAGCGAGGGTCTCAGAGGTCATCAGGATGACCGCTTCCATCTGCGCAGCATCTCTCGCGTCCGGAGGCTTTGACTGCTGCAAGGCAACCATGTGATCCAGCGTGCCCTTGAGAGCGAACATCTCCTGGCTCAGCCGTCGGATATCGTCTTTGGCGTTCTTCACCGAGCTCACATATTCGTATATGTCTGCCGAGACTTGGAGAACGCTGACCGCCAACCCAGCGATGGAGAGCGGATCCGCCATGAGTAAACAACGTGTGATAAGAGAGACTCTGCGACTTGCTCAGATCTCATCCAGCAGGATCCATACTATAAGGTACATGAAAGGATAGAAGTGGTGTCTTAAAGATGGCGGACCGGGCCGCTGGGCAAGCGACGTCTCTGGAGCCCAGCACTATGTCTAGTGTAGCGCTTGCTGGTTTCAAGGATGTGGGGGGCACACAAAATACACGGTTTGTCTCCAACACACGACACCGGAAATGCGGAATATTGCAGCGATAAACCAGAACGATGCCAATGACGGTCAGCCCTTCGTAAAGATGGAAGGAAGGTGTGGATACTGGAGCCATTGTTTGATTTGGCGGTGCTTACGTCCAGCCCCCCGCCACAAAGACGACTTCAATAACCTCCCATGCCACCACTCAAATCGCGACATCGCGACGGCTCGACACCACCAGTTCCGCTGCTGTCATATGGCAGGACTACAGACTGGGAGCCTTTGCGCGTGTCTGTGAGTCCCAATCGATGCACCAGCACGAGTCAGGTTCCGAGCTCCTTCAGGGAAGACGACGAGGGCCAAACTCCAATCCTGCTTCATCTGTGCCAAGTGGCGGCATATTTAGGCTCCAGATGCCTGATGCTTTCGTTGTGGCAAGCTACTGCTCTGTTACTGCCATAGTGGATGCATCTGCACTAAGCAGAGGTTACACAGGAGCGGCAAACTGAAATAGCAAGCTGAACTCACCGAGATCGAAGCCAGTCTCGTGGTGCAGCCTCACCCCTTTTATTTCCACCGTGGTTTCCATCCAGGTATAGCGCGTTTGTCAGACTCTCTTTCTACCGGCTGATTCACCAATTAAGCTGCTAGTAACACCTGGCTTCGGCAAGCCTCTATGGCAGGCCAGCCTCATATACTGTGTATATCAATAGTCGCGCCAAGACAGCACGATTGGTCGTCTATTCCGGGCGACACAAGATGGCGTTCGTTTCAAAACATACCCTCCAAACCGGATGGTCACGAAAATGGAGCCAGGCATAAACAGGCAAATAAGAAGGCAACTCGAGAAAAGGAAAGGGTGGCAGCGTTCGTCCGGACCGTTGAGTCGCCAGCTTGAAGTCGTCGAGCTTCAGATGAATATAAAAGGGGTCTTCACAATGACCATATCTCTATGTCAGGCGCACCACATCTCAAGCGCTGTTCGAGACTACTGGCTAGCCTCTCATACAACTCACCACTCTCCGCCACTAAGCTTTGCTCTAGCCGACCCGGCCTACCACGTGTGCGCCCTTATCCTCAACTTATACTAAGAACCCATTTCGACCATCATGCATCTCTACAGCCTTCTTGCTTCCACCTTCTACGTTCTCTGCTTCAGTCCTTGGTCGGTTCTAGCCACTGGCTGCAGTCAGGGCTGCGGTGGCGGCCGCAGTTGCGGCTCCATCACCAACAACTCCGGCAAGACGCTCGTCTACACCACAAACCCGGATCCAAACCTCAACGCCCGCCCGGGCCGCTGCCGTTTCTGGAACTGGTACTCGGACGACAGGGCCATCAATATCGTCCCGCACGACCAGACCGTCTCCTGCACGCAGGACTCGCTGACCAGCGGCAGTGGGAAGAAAGGGGGTTGCGCTCAGAAGATCGACGTCGACGGCTTTAGCTTCGCTAGCAATCGGTACTGGATCCTCGTCCCTGGCTCGAGCGTGCCTATTCCCGTGGGAGCGGGCGTCTGGACCAAGTTTCCCAATATCATCGACGTTGCTTGCACGCGTGTCCCGGTCGTGGGAAGTATCTTGTGTGCCTTGGCGTAGGCTTGTGAGAACTGTAACGGAGGGAACTTCGAAGGGATAACAAGGAATGCTTACACATTGTTGCTTTCATTCGCCGTGTGGTTCGGTATCGCTCCGGTATATGGAGAAGCATTTCAGTTTGGGAAGTCATTTCGGGAAATACGTCCAGCAGGCTGTGAGATGCATATCCCGTCACCCAACCCGGTAGCCGATCGCGGAATGGAGCTGATTCCGGTCCGATATATTATAGGGAATAGGAGGATATGAATGTAGCCTCCTGTCCGACCTCGACAGTCGAAACCCCCTGAGAGCTCGCCATCAACCCATGTAAAATTGTTAGCTCACGAAAATGCACGCTAAGCGAACCCCCTGCAGGCCGACAAAACTTTCCCCCAAACTAGGTATGTCTACTCGAACGGTTCAACCCCTCACTGTTCCTCCTCCCCGCCAAGATCCCAGCTCCAAATTGTTGCAGAAGGCATGAAGGCATGTGGTCGCCGGCTGCTCCAGTCATGCCTTCCCCGGAGTTGTATTCACAACCTATTTCTTGTTGTAAGGTACCTCCCCAAGGCTAAGGTACCTTTGATGTGAAGCCTCTCCATTTGTGACACTGAGTCGGGAATATCTCAGTCTCAGCTGGCATCGGAAAGTTACTGTGGTAAGAGATCCCACATGAACCCACGATCGCAACCAGTTCGAGCGCACAGGGAGGGTAGGCTCCACAACACCTCAACTTCAATCGTGCTGCAGCGCGCACCAACGCGCAATGTCACACATGCACTGACTCCGTACCATCCGTTGCGACTCCCAGGTAGTACCGCTTTGCGTCTCGTCCTGCCTTGTCCTGGTCGAACGTGCAGCTGGGAAACGTCGACACTTGTAGGCTATTTGGGAGTCTGCGACAGCAAGTGTTTGGATGTCTGTGAGCGCAACCAAGGTTCACCGAGAGCTCACTACCGAGGCAATCAAGCTCTCTAGGGCTCTGGCTCCGTCCGCAACTTATATTGTTTCTGACGAGACAAATCCCGAATACAAGAGAGGAGAGGCAACTCGCATCGCTCATTCCCTCATCCCTGCGGGTGCGGAGATCGGCTCGATCCCTTGGAATTAGTACACCACGGTTTGAATTTGGAATCATCAGGGCCTCCGTAACTAGAGAGCCTATCACATAACCTACACCATGCCCGCCTACCTCTGCCACGGCTTCCGCTGGCAGCGCCGCAGCGTGCGCGTCTTCGTCATCGTGCAGAACCTCGACGACGCCTCGCCGGAGTGGATCATCCCCCCACGGAGCTCGCAGTGCATCCTCGAGTCCTTCTACAACCTCTTCGACTTTCTGCCCTACTGCGCGCCCCCGCCCCGCAGCGGCAGCGGCTACGGCAGCAGCACCCTCCGCACGGGCCGCGGCTCCGTCGCCAGCAGCGAGGGCGAGAGTCAAAGCCGCAACGGCGCGGCGCACAGCCGCAGCCAGAGCGGCGCAAAAAGCCGCTCGCAGAGCAGGACGCGCAGCCGCCAGCAGTCGAACCCGCCTCCACCGCCGCCGCCTCCTTCCTCGGCGCCGCTCAACGCCCACGGCCTCCCCGCTGGGGACGAGCTCGAGCCGCAGGACTGGTCCGCCGTCAAGCTGCTGGAGGAGTACGACCCGATGCGGCTGGACGAGGTCTCGCGCCCGTACGCGTACGTGGCCGATCACGTGGTGAAGATTGACCTATCAGTCAGCATCTTCGATGAGATCGCGCGGTACGAAGAGCGCGTCCGCGCGGATAGCGACCCGCCCATTACGGGACCCTGCGACGAGGGGCTTCCCGGTTCGGGAGGGCAGGGCAAGAAGAAGGGCGGTAAGAAGCAGCAGCAGCAGCAGGGCAGCGGCTGGTTCGAGAGGCTGCGGGACCAGCTGCAGCGTGGCGAGGAGATACGCTGGTACGTCGTCGTGAACGGCGACGAGGTCCGGGACTGGCCCGACGAGCCCGAGAGCAGACAAGTCGCCAGGGCCGAGGAGTGGCCGAAAATTGCGCGGTTGCAGCAGGAACATCACTCGCAGTACATGCTGCAGCAGCAGATCTTTGAGGATATCGATAGGAGTGGGAAGAAGTTCCCGGTGCGCTCTGATAAGGAGAAGTGGGAGCAGATACCGAAGGGGCCGCCGCCGCCAGCGAAGACGACGACGTCGGGGGACGTGAAGGGATCGAGGCCAAAGACACCTAGCAAAGGGGGGTTCAAGCGCTTATTTGGGCGGAGTAATAAGAGCGAGGAGGCGTCTGCTTGAGATTCAGTGATAGATGGGGGAGAACGTCCCAGTTTTCTCGTTATGAATATGCGTCCCCGCCGACTGATGGCGCACTGGAGGTGGTCGTGGTGCATTTCCCTGTGACGCGCCGCCGGAATGGGATAGGAGCGAAAGCACAGTACAGGGACCCTTCCGTTTATAGAGTCAGGGCGAGCAGAACATCGCCGGGGATTTGTTCAGCATCCGGTCCACATGGACACACGGCATAAGGCGAGAGCCCGTGACGAGGCAAGCCGAGCATGTTCTTCGACAGTCTGGTTGCCGTGGCAGCCGGCCGAAGATGTCTCGACGCCGCCGTATTGATGTGGCTCGTCTCTACGCCACAGTTCCTGGATGGGTCACGGGAGGCTTAGTGTTAGCAGAAGAAGATACTGTGTTGACGATGCCTTGCCGGCAGGAAGCGATGGGCGGTAAGTAGGTGTTATGTCTTGTCAGCACGGGTTGCGGACTGCGCTTTTTGGCGTTTAACGCGGATGTACTGCGACGAAGCAAGCACAGCAGTAGGGAATCAACATCAAGGGCTCCCTCCTTCGGCACGGTTCGTAGTAGCCTTGGCCCCTGAAGTGCCCACTATACGTAATAACTCCTTCTCAGCCCATCGTCATGATCGCCCAGGCTGGGTCCGTGTTGGAGGTCGAGTCAAGGGGGCTTACCCCTTGAGCCACCCAGTCGGCGTGAAAAGGCCGTTTTGTCTTCATACAGCCCACGCTCCCCGGACACCTTACTCGGCTGCTTCGCCTCCACACAGCTCGTACCCTAAGCGCACTCACACAACCGCCGATAAGCCCTAGGGTGTGCATCAAGCACTCACGGGGATGTAGCTCATCTGGTAGAGCGCGTGCTTAGCATCGCTACGAAATCCCTCGATCCGTTCGATCCCTCGATCCGAGGGACTAAAACAGTACATGTTCATGCACGAGGTACTGGGTTCGACTCCCAGCTTCTCCACGGATATCCTTTTTGACCAGCTTTGACCAGCCTGTCAATGGCGGGATTTGTGAATCGCTGAATTTTGTCCACATCTGGAGGAAGGTGCGCCCGGCTGCTTCACTTTTGCTCGTATCCTGCGCTGATGATTCCGGGCAAAACGAGTGTCTCAATTGCAAGTGGATATGGCAATTGGAATTCTCGTTTCTGAACAGCCCAATTGGGCCTTTTCAACGTTCGCTTGATCCCTGCCTCGCTGCCTGTCATACGTTCCCCAGGGCGGCAATGTGCAAGTTCGTACGGGCCATTCAACAGCGTATTCCTGGGACCAAACAGCAGTTTGCGCCCAATACCGCAAATCTCTCCATATTGCCTCATGTCTTGCGCCTCACTCACACGGGCCTCGAGACAGGAAGCGAAGATCACGTGCAAATGAGGGGGATCGAGATAATCTAGAGCCCATCGACGAACATGTTCAGCCCCCTCGATTTCGGCTTCAGCTGCGGTGCTTCCATCCCCTTGTGATCCTTTTTCTATTCGCTGTTGGGTCATTGTCGAGTATCACAAGACAATTGCCGTTCACTTCCGACTGGCCTCTGTACTTGCTGTCTTGAGGTTCTGGCTTCCCTCTTCGAGGTCTGCGAGATCTTACACACCGTGTCTCTTATCACAAACGACTGAATTACCTGGCCACTGAGGGAGCCAATATCCACATTCACCTTCGGGCTCGCTGATGCCCAAAGGAGCCCCTCCTTTACATGCAAGAAGCTGCTGTGTATTGCATTGCAGAGGCGTGCATTATTTCCGACTCCATCGTTGCCCGTTTCGAGCTACTGCACTCCAGCGTCGCTCTGGACCCGGGCGCTTGCATGAAAGGCAGGCATTTACAGGGAGCTGTGAAGCAACGGATCTCCCAATAGCAGCTGGGCTCATGCAGTCTAAGAGGCTGGCCCGACCACTCAGGAAGAACCACGCTGCCAAACTTGCAGACGTCAAGTGCCGCTTCCAAGACCTGCCGCACTGTAATGCTGCGGTGCTCAGGGCTTACTGAACTGCCCTCCGGTGACGAATGGCCGGCCAAGAAGACGGACAGGGCCGCCAGACCTCACGCCAGACCAGACTGTCGCGTAAATCGTCACCTTCGCCCGACAATGATTGGCTCGGGACAGACGAACCTATTGCTAAGTCCTCGCCTCACCGGACGCTACGTGGAAGGATCGACGCTTCGGAGAGTGGCACGATATCATCTCCCGTCCGCCGACGACCGGGCCCGACTGCGAAGGTGCCGACCACTCCAACTCGATCGTCGCTGACGAGGACTTCGAGCATGAGTATGCGGAACCACAGCGCGGCGGCGCCCGGCCTGTCGAGAGCAGCGACGGTCTCGCATCATCATCGATGGCCGGCCTATATCTACGACGAGGAAGACAATTCGCGGTCCGATAGCCGGAGGAGCGAGTCGCGCCCCGACACCAGCCCGCCGTCCCACCTTTACCGATCAATGGCGGGGTCGCGGCCGTCGTCCCGAACCTCGCTGTCGGATTCGGATGCGGACACGGATGTGACGACTTCATCGTCGGAAGAGACCCCGGGGAAGCAGGTCCACTCCAAGCACGCACCGCCGCAACCTCCACCGCCGCCCCGTGTACCCAAACCGCCGAAGAGTCGCAAAAATATCATATATGAGGAAGACACTACTCTCGACCGCAGGGAACGGAGGCCCAGATTGCGGCGCGGAGACGCGGTGCTTCAAGAGGAGGAGCGGAGACGCTCGAGGTCGAAGTCGCGGCCGAGGCGACATGACGAGTCGTTGTACCCGGAAGAGTGCGAAAGGGGACCTCTGGATTCGAGGTCTAAGCGCAGGCAGGATGATCCGGTCTATGATGTCGACAGCGAATCGGAGCCGTTGCCTAAGCCTAGGCGAGGGGAGGTCATCTATGAGGAAGATTGTGAGGCTCCGTCAAAGTATAACCCGTTCCTTGACGGACCGACGACGCCATCGCGCGGCCCGTCCCGAGCACCCTCTAGAGCGCCGTCCATCAGGCAAGAGAAACATCGAGTCTTGAACAAAGACCACCGAAGGAGCTGTACCACGGACAAACCTCAGTCCCGTTCGCCCTCGAGGCAGAGGCTCTCTAAGAGGTATTCTCCAGGGATTGCATTTCTGAGCATGTCTTTTACTGTACTAACGTGGTGTCTCAGACTAGCGGGAAAGTATTATGAGACGGAAGTTGCTTATCACGACAGCCGCCCCTCGTCGGCACGAAAGGCTCGCACAACGGCAGGGTCAAATGTGGCATCGTCGCAGAGCGCGCATTCGTCCGGCAGGCGCTCGTCGTCGTTTCTTGGCAACTTCTTTGGTCCCGCCATCCAGGCACATTACTATGACAGACCCGCCAAGCTGTAAGTCATATTGCCCTGCAGCAGCAGATGGTCCCGCGAGCCACAGAAGCTAACGCTCCAAGGGTCCAATGCGTGATATGCATGGAAGACGACTTGCCGTACCACAAGACGGCAAAGCTGAGATGCGGCCATCGCATGTGCAACTCCTGCCTCAAGGAAAGTTTCAGGCTGTCGGTACGAGATCCTCAGCACATGCCGCCCAGATGCTGCACGACAGACCATATCCCGCTGAAGCACGTCGAACGGCTGTTCGACACGAACTTCAAAAAGCTGTGGAACAAGAAGTACGCCGAGTTCTCGACGCGGAACCGCATCTACTGTCCGTCGAGGCGCTGCGGGGAGTGGATCAAGCCCGAGAACATCCACCGCGATGTTGACGGACGCAAGTATGCCAAGTGTGGCCGCTGCCACACCAAGGTCTGCTATTCGTGCAATGGGAAGTGGCATAGCTCCAGGAGCTGTCCTCGGGACGAGGACACGCACCGGTTTCTGGAGCAGGCGAAGAAGTCTGGGTGGCAGCGGTGCCACCGCTGCAAGGCCATGGTTGAGCTCAAGGAGGGCTGCAACCACATGACTTGGTATGTCTGTCCTTTCGCTCGGTTGCTCGCACTGTGCAGTGTCCGCTAACCTTGCCCTCTTCCCGTCTAGCCGCTGCGGTGCTGAATTCTGTATGATATGCGGGTCAAAGTGGAAGACGTGCGACTGTCCGTGGTTCAGCCAGGACGCAGTCGAGGCCGACCGTCTTGAGCACATGCAGATACCGATGCACATCAGATCAGACCCCCTAGCCATACGGTCAGAGCTGCTCTACGATGCCGGGCTTTCCTCGCCCAGAGACTTCCGGTCCGGCACCATGTCACCAACAGCAGCAGCGCGACCCCGGCCACAGAGCTACGAGGAGGAGATGCTCCTCCGTCGTCTGCAGGAACCACGAGACGAGAGGGTCACCCGCGGTATGCGGCACCTGAACCGATACGACGATTACGATAACGACGACGACGACGACGACGACGACTACAAGGGACGGATTGGGGATATTCGTGGCATCGGACACCAAGCCGGCCACCACATGAACGACGACTACCGGCGGAGGCCAGAGACGATCATTGTACCACCACCACCACACACAGAACCCAGGGGAGCACCACAGCAATCCCCATACGACAGGACCACGGCAGGAGGAACAGATTACGTCTCGGGAGTCCACCGCGCTCGCGGTGTGCGGGCTAGCTCGATGGAGAGGAGGCTTGCCGACAGGTTTAACTCGGACCTGAGAAACGGTCCGATACGGACACCAACCCATCGAGGACCACCACCACCACCACCACCACCCCCTCCTATGCTGAAGACCGCGACGACGATGCCCATCATGCCTATGCCTGGCATGGTGGTGCCGCCGCAGATGGTGCCTATGGGCCAACCGCCCGGTATCACGCCCGTCCGCAGACGGCACACTATGGAGGAGGAACTGTACAACAGCCACAGCAGCCCGCCGCGGAGCGCCCCCAGACCGAGCTCGGGCCGGACACGTGTCCATCGCCGCACAGATGACTTTGAGGAGGAGGAAGACGACGAGATAATGACGCCTCTACCGCCGGCTGTAGCGACCGGCTCTCGTCGGTCTGACCGACGCCACCGGCGCGATGGCGGAGGAGGAGGAGGAGGAGGGGGCAGCCGACAGCATCGTCGGGAATATGACGAGCCCCCCAAGCCGTCGACGATGGCGGGTCTTACTGGACCGGGTAGGGGGATGGACCGGGTGTTCGAGTGGGTTAATTACGTGGCGGACGGCCCGCCAGAGGAGGAGGAGAAGGTGTCTGCGAGCTCGGCTTGATACGGACTATTTCACGACATTCTTAACGGCTGGTTCTCTTTTGACTTTCAGATTTCGAGTAGCGATACTGTGCTGTATTATTAGACCTGCGGCAGATCTACCTGTTGGAGTTTGGATGACTTCGAGCAATCGATACTACTGGGAGGCAAGCGCTGATTTTATTCCTAGAGTCTAATGTATCCATGATTTCTCCATCACGTCGAAGTCCAAAGGATACCTCACTTAACGCAACCTGGAAGTTGGATAGGTAATTGAAAGTCGAACAGTGAAGCTCTTTGATGACGGAAGTGCTTAACATACTTCCCATTGCACAGTCCGCACACGTACCTTCCGCAGCTTTCGCTCGGGCAGCCGCTGCTCCCTTTCGCGATGAATAGAAGTGGAACTGTTCATAGCTCACTCGTCTTTCGCCATCAGGACGAACGAGCTTTTTCGGAAACTCTGGTCAGTCTCCAGCCGGTCGAGGATTCAACTTCGACAACGTGCGACTTTCTGGCCCTCAGCCGCAGTCGTCGCTTCAAAGCAAACCCGTTATAGACTTGTTCTGGTACAGTTGTCAGCTTCCTTCCACTTACCTCTTCTCGCAGCGCTCTATCTGATAAAGACTGACGATTCTACTTCCAGGAAGGCGTGCGGCGCTACTCTGACCCTCCAAGATGGGTAGAATCAACATGAACCGTGAGATGCACACAGGCTCCAGGGCTTTTCATGGACCCAAGCGCGAGCGCGATCAGAACCGTGGAGGCTACATGAGAATCAAGAAGAAGAAGCTTCCTTTCCCGAACGTTCTCTACTCGCAAGCTGCTCGCTTGAGATGGATTCTCCCGCGGATGTCTAGCCCGTGGGCTCTCGCACCAGTCCCGGTCCCTCAGGGCTTGTCTTCGGCGACGTCTCAGAATATCATCCGCACCACCTGGACCAGCATCTGGACCAGAATGAATCAGTTCAAGTTCGACGTGCTTCCCTTTCTCAACCATAACGAGATGGAACATCTCGCTTGCTGTCTCGGATTTCTCCCGGATCCTGGAGAGGGCACGCGCAACTTCTTCCACTTGTTCATAGGCTTCTTCGTGACTCTGAGCAAGAGTATGGCGAGATACAGCACGGACGACAACAACAAGATCATCTGTTATGCGTTGGTCCGCCAGACGTACTACAACGCAGCTCTTACCAAGGGATGTCGCCGAGACGACCGCGTTAAAGAGAAGCAGAAGAGGGGCAGGCAGCAGATCCTGGGGCTCGCTGCCATGAGAATTCCGGTGCTCATCAAGCTCATAGAAGCCTGCGTCCGAGCCAGGCGCGCGTACCTCGGCTTTGAGCCCAGCGCGAGATTCTATGCGCCAGGCATCTCGCCCGGACAAGGCAGGGCCATTTCTGGCGGTGTCACTGGTACAGAGCGGCGACACTCTCTCTCCCATTATCAGGGTTTCAAACCGAAAGCGAATTTGGACTCTGAATCTGCGGTAACAAAGGGTGAGGAGGAGGCGGATAAGAAGGAAGTCAAAATCGAGAAGCACGAAGATCACGATGACGTCTACATCAAGGTCGAAGACGAAGAAGACGCATCTGAAGATTCTGATGACGATGATGACTATGATGACGACGACGTCACCTTCAAGACCGAGGGCAGCTACCATACCAGTGTCAACTTCAAGACTGAGGACAGCCATCACACCAACACCGACTGGGATCTGTCTGGACAGGACCTGACTCTGATAGAGTTCACCCGCGTGGTCGACATGTGGATTCGGGACTTGAACTGGCTCGAGAGCCACTCAGAGCCTAGTTGGACTGCGGTATTTGGTGACATAGGGGCTGGTAGTGCTCAGGCGCCACCTCAGCCAACGGTAAAGACCGAGAACTGAGCCTTGCTCGCTGGATATGATCCAGTGACTTCGGGGGGCGGAGGTTACTCAGGAGGAAATGTAAATATGTCTACGGTTAAGTGAGACATCTGGAGCAAGGGCTGACCCAGATCACATGTAGCATATGTCTTCGACGAACCTGCCAGTCTGCTCTGTAGAAGAATTACATGATGGATTTTGCTATCACCCCTTTGCATTCCTTCGCACTATTGCTGGCTTGGGACATCATGCAATGTAGAAGCTGAGGACGGCCATGCACGACTTGAACTGGTTAACCTTAGTCACAAGGAGGCCGCCCTCATCAAATAACTATGCTACCAAGGCGTAAGCCCTCGCTGGCCTAACCCTTCCACGTCCCTCTTCTCACGGTACTCAACCGTCACCGTTCCGCCAATATCAAGTCTCTCCCTAACCAATAGTACCGTCCGGAATACAAACACCACTGCAGTCCGCGCCTCCGTGTTTCACATCACAGTCGTCGCGCGGGTCGTCGACGCATTTCTCCCCCTTGTTGCAAGGTTTGGCAATCAGTCCGCCGCACATGACCGGCTCGACGCAGAAGCTCTGCCTCGGGCGACTGGGGTCTGCGACGCAGATTTGGCCCGGCGGACAGAGTAGGGTGCATGGAATGGTGTCTGCCGCGAGGGCAGAGGTGCTGGTCGCTAGGATGAGGAGGGTAGCGATGGAGTAGAAATGCATGTTGAGGGTCTGGGGGTTGACAGGAGGTTTCTGGCTTAAAGGGGGGAACTCTGTGTGCTGGAGGTGAAGTTCGTATTGTGACTAGTCTAGTGGCTAGCAGGCAGGAGGGAGGTCAAAGGTGGCTTTTCAAGTGTCTCTCGAGTGTCACATAAGGTCAGGTATATCAGGGAGTTGTTTAAGTTGTCGGGAAACAGCCATGTAAGATGGGTTATGCTGACCTAGCTGGCCAGCCGGCTGGGCTTCATAACCCACACACAACTCACAGAACCGCAGCTCTTACTAGCCGATGGACATAGGAAGCCGTTATAAGACCAGCTATTCCTTCCTGAAATGTGACCCCTTTGAGCATTTTGCGTAACCGTGGGGAGAGCAATCTCACATGGCCAAGGACCGTCGGCTGGAATGTTGACCCGTCAGCCAAGAAGACTATACACAGGCCTGAGCTGAACATGTGTCAGAAGAAATGCTGCTACTCGACCAGCCCGGTCCCGTACTCGATTCCGCAATCACTCGTGGTGCCGCTACTCATGTTGCTGGGACCCGGGGGCCGCGTGCGCATCAAATGTCGGGGAATCAACTTCGGAAGTGCCTCGAATCACGGGACCCTAGACTAAATATCACTTGCTTGTCTCACGCATCCGTTCTAGGTATCTGAAATCGCTGTAAAAAGTTCAGTTATCACACCATCAGTAGGTCTGTCTAGGGAAAACCGTGGCCGCAGCCCGGAGGAAAAAGTAAGCACCTACCTCAACAAATCTTACCCCATCAGAATATCTCCCAAGGACTCACCGTACCAGAAGACCCCTCCACCGCCATCTCACTTTCACTCCTCGAGCCTCTGCGCCTCACCAGCCTCATACTGCTCGCGAAAGAACGCGCGCCACTCCTCATCCCGATCAAACACCTTCTTCACATCGCGAAAGAAACCCGAAAGAACAACCCGCTTCTCCCGGCCGTTAACTCCGTCAATCTTGTTGACCAGCCCGCTCCGCTCGACCAGCTCGTCCGGGACCTTAAGGCACCACTTCAGGAACATCCTCCGGAAGCACGTCTCGAAGTCGTCCCTGTCCACGCCGCCGTCGCGACCGAAGCAGCGGCACCAGTCCTTCCGCTCCTCCTCCTCGCAGGCCTCGCACCGCAGGCCCAGGCCCCCCTCCTCCACGCCCTGGAGTTGCGTGTCCTCGATGGAGTACGTGTGGACCTGGTCCCATTACGCCGACGCCAGGTCCACGAACGGGCCGCGGACCATGAAGGGAACGGCGTGCTCCGCCGGGTCGAAGCCCGCGGCCAGCGGGGAGGGGGACGCGTCGCTGGTGGGCAGCGAGACGCGGTAGAGGTACTGGAGGACGACGCACTTGAACCGGGTCGCCCAGAGGCGCGGGGCGTCCCCTTCGCCGCCGAGGCGCGCGTGGCCGACGAGGGCCGCCCAGAAGTCGAGGACGGTGGCGATGAAGAAGGGGCGCCGCGAGCATAGGGCGAGGGCCATGCCGATCGTCAGCGAGCGGCTGCCCTCCGGGATCGAGTCGTAGTCCGGGCAGGAGGGCGCGGCATTGATGCGCTGTGTGTACGGGTCGCACATCCAGTGGGCGTACGTGGCCTGCGAGTTAGCGGGGCCGGGGGGCGGGAACTTACCTGGCCATTCGAGGAGGACGGAGGCCGGCGGAGCGTCGAGGTACAGCCTGTAGGCCTCGTTCACTCGGACGAGGAGCTGCAACAGGTCCGTACTGCAACAAGGGGAATCCAGGATGATTCCTTGGAAGACTGACCGCTCGAATTGAGGGCGAGAGAAGACGTGGGATGCCATCTTGTTGTTATTGTTGGTGATTGTGTTACCTGTGAGCGTTCAGAGAAATCAGAATGTCAGAGGCTGAGTGTGGCAGGAAGGAGTAGGGAGGCAGTGGTTAGGAGGGAGAGGCTCAAGATATAGTCCGAGGCACGACCATTTGATGCAGGATGCTGAAAGTCTGCACAATGGATCTGTAGCTTCCTGTATGCAGCACAACAATGGTCATAAAGCACTTGTTACTTCGGACAATGTTGCTTGTACCGTCGACAAGGCCCGGACGAGATGCCCTTTGTTCCTCTGGACAAGTAGGCATAACAAGCAACGACTCGAGGGACGCTTTGCACAAAGAAGAACCCCAAGTCTGCGCAGGATTGTCAATAGATGCACCAAATCGGGTATGTAGATGATCTAGCCAAACCTATTACCAACGCACGAAGGACCAGCCTGCTTGAGTGCCTCTATTCCTTTGTCAACGTGATCTACAACTCATTCGTCAGCTGGCGGTGGCTCCCTTGCTGTCTTGCAAAACGAACAAGCTCCCATCCCACCCAAAATTCCTCGTCAGCCTGCTCCCGTATCTCCTGGCCATGGCGAACGGCATCTTGCCTCTCGGGTGTGGCTGGTGAAACTGAATCCTACTCTGGCTCTCCACATCCAGCCTCTGGGACTGCCACAGAGACGAGTACAGCTTGACGGCCGCGAACAGCCCGGTCGATGCCATGGCGTGCACGAAGTCGTGCCACGAGAGCTCTCCCGGGGAGGAGGCCACTCCCGGGTTGAAAAACAGGGCCCGGAACACCTTGAGCGAGCGTGTGTCGATGGGGATGGATGCCCGTTGGGGTTGTTCTTCTCGAGGCGCATTATCCGCGGCTGAGAAAGCCTGCTCTTCTCTCTCCACGCCCCTTGTCATGATCTTGGCCTTCTTGTCGGGCTCTTCGGTTTCAGTGGTAGAATGAAAGAAGTAGCACGTAGTGGGTTGGTAGATAGCCTCAGCCTCGTAGTCCTCGGACCGTTGGCTCTTTGCTGCTGTGCTACCGTCATCGTTTCACTCTGGTGTCCGCTGGACGACACGCTGCTCGAATAAGGCGGCACCAAGAGCAGTTCCAGCTTGGCTAATACCAGCTTGTCAACAGCCGCCCAGAACTCGTCAACGTTCTGCTCCGCCCGCCTCAACGCTTCCACATTCTCCTTGTCCGGCGCTTGTCGCCCGGGTAGTAGAAACGCTTGTTGGACAGGTCACCTAGCCTGGCAATGGGTAAGACGTTCTCGCGTCCTTGAGTATGAGCCCAGGGTTAGGGAGCTAATACGGGCGGACCATCGTTTGTGCTCCTCTTCAATGCCATCCAATCGGTCCACTAATGCGGCGGAATATCCTCGGGCCCACGGTTGGAATAGTTTGAGTTGGTTTAGGCATTGCGAGATGATAGCGAGGCTGCCAATATGGTCCGCTACCCGCGCAGACGCGAGGTCGGCTGCCTGCAGCTCAGCCTGCAACAAGCGCTCCAGCTCGTCCACTATCACGGTTATGTTAGCTAGGAAGAGGGTATCGCTATCTTCCCACAGCGTCCGGAGCAGCCACATGAGTTCTTCTTCCACCATGTTGAGATTGACCCCAGGCTTAATTGTGACAAAGATGCGGGACGTGGTAGCATTGGGAGGGGGCTCTCGAGCGAGAGCCCGCGCATTGGAGGCGAGGAAGTTGCGGTGGTGCGCAGTCGGAATAGAGGGTGCTGGGCCGCCTGTTCGACATAATAGCGGAACGTGAGAACGCCCGTCACAAGATCTGACGGCAGATTCCCAGCTGGCGAGATCTGGGACGCGTATTTGGCGTGAAGCAAGCGTAGCTGATTGGGTTGCCTGTGCAGCTCCGAGAAGACTTCGAAGTCGATATAGGCCTGAACAACAAGAGTGCTAGCGATGCGGGCCCAGAAGATGTTCTTGCGCAAGGGCTCGAGGGCCGGGCGGAATTTGCCTCTGGTGTCCCCCAGCATTTCCTGACGGTGCTCCTTGGCGTCGCTGATGACGTCGCTGAGGTACGCTGGATCCTCCAGGAGTGCCAAAATATGGTCTTTGGCCGCTGCTGCCTTGGCTTCGAGGAGGGACTCAATCTATCGAAATCAGGGCGCGCAGGAAATCCGTAGGGAGCTTCGGCCGCCATGACGGCGAGTGACTCGAAGCCCATTGGCCTCGGCCTCTGTCTTCACATGAGGCTCGGCTGAGGAGGAAAGGTGCTGGACGTCAGGGAGTACGCCGGGATGTCGTGAATAATTGCGCGGCAGCACTGGACGAGAACGTCTAACACACGTTCCTGGATCTCGAGCACAGGTAGCCCCTCGCCGGGGATAAACTGTCTCATGGTATGCATCCACTCGAAGGTATCCGAATGGTCCTCCCACGCGACGAGTTCGCCGTAACTGTGGGCGTCGGTGGCGCCGTGCAGGATCATAGCGTGCTCGTTGAGAAAGATAGGCACCAGGGCTTCCGACACCCTGCCCAGACTTGTAGCCTCCATGTCGGCTGAAGCAAAGAGGGAAGGGTGGTGTCGACCCAGGGCGTTGATCAGCCAGAGAAGGTTCTTGGACTTAGACAAGTCTTCCTGGTTGATGTAAGCCGTCATGTAGTTCTCGCGGTATCGAATGCCGGCTTCCCGTTGCCTCTCCCATAGAAGTCTGGCCGATGCATTGCTGGCATGCATCCAGAAGGACCTTCAGCTTCTGTTGCCTCGACTTCTTGATCCATCACTTCTGGATGACTGCCTCGTGGCGCGCCAAGATGTCTCCTAGCAAGCCGTAGCTCGCGTGGATCTTCGCCGACCTGTCTGCGGCTTCCTTGCGCACGTCTATTGGCGAATGGTACTTGGGAATCGGCATGCCGCCAGGGCAAAATGGGCCGGGTCATTGAGGTCGATACCGTCGAGGTCAAGGTCCGGTCCAGCAATGTCGGGCAACCTCAGTTGCCGCATGAGCGATGATATGTCCATAGCTAAGTATATTGATAGCCCAAATGGCGGCGTGATTTCCTACATTATGAGGTCTTATTTGGACCTGTACCTGCATTAGCGCCCAAGACCCTGAGACACAGGTACGTACCGGGGATTTCACAACACGACCTGAAGAACAAAACCGCCTACCAGCGCCTTCTGGGAAATCTCTGGTCATCTAGCAAGTAAATCTTCTGTCATCTTATGCTATCGCTGTCATCTCAGATATCGATGCATCAACCGACCGAGCATCCCGCTAAAACCGGGTGGCATCGAAAGGAGACATGGAAACTGCGCATTTGCTGACCAAGGCCATAGAGACAACAAATTGTGAAGTATTCAAGGCTTGTGTATTACAAGTATATACTGAAAGAGTGGACTGCAAAGTCCAAGGTATATACAAAACGGACAAATGAATGCTGCTCTTGACGAGCTTAGGCACGGCAGAGCTTGCTGTTCTGCGACGGCAGGTTGCCGTAGATGTTCTCCGACATCTTCCAGTCCTCGGACCCCACGATCTGGTGGGCGTAGAAGACGCCGAGGGGATCGTACTTCTGCTTGAGGCTGTAGAGACGGTCGTACTTGGATCCCCAGAACGACTGCTGGAAGTTGGGCTCGATGTAGTCCGCCTCGGACAGGTAGGCGCCGGCGCCGGGGCTCACGTCCCTCCAGCGCTGGGCCCAGTCGAACGTCATCTTGTCGCCGGCCGCCTGGATCTGGGCGGGCGTAGAGCCGGCGTCCCAGATGGTGGCCATGATGGCGTGGAAGGTGGTCTCGCGCCAGGCCGGGTTGACGGCGTTGTCCGGATACGTGCCGTGGGCGTCGCCCGAGAGGGTGGCGCCGACGATGAACCCTCCGTCCTCAACGACGGAGCGGAAGGCGTTGAAGGTGGCGTTGAACTTGGCGGCGTCGTTGAAGTTGGCGCGCGGGAAGAGGCGGCTCGCCTGGCGGATGTTGGGGGTGCCCCAGGACTCGAGCGGGAAACCGGCCTTCCAGGCGTCGTAGAAGTTGTCGAACTGCTGGTAGGTCGGAGTGAGAGTGATGCCGAGCTGAGCCAGCTTGGCCATCCAGGGGGCGACCGAAGCCTGGAGTTGCGCCGTGTTCTTGTTAGGGGCGAACCAGGGAGCCATGTTGAGCATGAACTGATCGCCGCCCAAGGGAATCATGCTCCAGTACATGTACTGGCTGTCGTCAGTGTACTTGGTGAAGTCCTGGAACCAGGCACGGATAGCCTCCCAGAATGCAGTTGCGTTGACGGTGGGGCCGGTCATGAGCGTGAAGCTCATGATAGCGACAGGGAGCTTGGGGTAAGCCTTGACGACGACCGAGGTGACGACGCCAAAGGTAGAGCCACCGCCGCCACGCAGAGCCCAGAACAGGTCAGAGTTGCTGTTGGCGTTGGCGGTCACGAAGCGGCCATCTGCAGTGACAACTTCGAAAGAGAGAGCCTGATCGGCACCCATGCCGTAAAGGGACGACAGAGGCGAGTGGCCACCACCGGCAATGTATCCACCCATGACACCGACAGTCTAAAGAACAACTTAGCAGATGTCGCGACAGTTATTGAAGCTCAAGCCAATGACTAACCTGTCCCTCGCCACCAACGATGGTGACGCCATACTGCTTCGCAGCAGCGTAGACCTCATAAGCCTGAACGCCGGATCCGAGCTTGATGGCAGGGCCGGTGTAGGTCGAATCGGAGTACCGCTGGATGTAGTTGATGCTCTTCAACTTGTGAGTCCAGATGGACAGAGCACCGGCACCGGTCGACTTGGCATTGAAGTCATGGCCCGTGTTCTTGATCACGAGACGCAGGTTGAGGTTGCGAGCGAAGTTGATGGCCAACTGAATCTGGTACACTGCCGTGACAGCAACAGCGTACGCGGGATGCCCGCCGAGAGTGCACGAATCGCTCGACGACAGCGATGGCGGCAGGCACGTGTTACCCTCGTACAGCACCGCATTGATGGCAGTAGGATCCTCCGTTCTATGACGTTTGTCAGCGAGTTTACCTTTTTATTTCTTGACCAAAGGATGGTTTCAAAACTCACGAAAGGTATGAGTTGTTGGACCAGTTGCTGTCAATGACGGCACACTTGGCAGCATTGTAGTTGCCAAAGTCGTCGTAGCAAGGAGAGGCATAGGGCTTGGTCTTGATCAGAGCCCCCCCAGTCAGGAGGTTGAACACCTTCCACACCAGGTCGCTGGGCCACAACAAGTCACCCGGATAGGTCTTGCAACCATCGAAGAGTCCACGCTTGGCTTTGGAAGCTTCTGGCGTATCGAAGCCAAAGAGGGTGATGTTGGACAGCTGCAGACTGGTGAGATTGGCGAGCACGTCGTCGGTCAGCTGGGCAGTTTCCGCCGTGAACAGGTCCACAGGAGCCGCACTGGAGTCGGCAGAGACAACGTCTATCGCTGGGGCTACCGTTGCCTCATCGGCCGCTGATCCTTCGTTAGTAACTGCTTGGGCTGGTTTCTGGAGGCTAAGACCCCATTACGGTCTCTTACTTACGAATGACCTGATCATCGACGACAAGCGTCTGGCCAGAGGCAAGCTCCAAGAGCGGAAGCAGCAAAGCTGCCGCGAACTGAGTCCTCATGGTCCTTGGCGCTGACGACGGCGGAGGAGGGATGAAGGGCAGGGATGGAGCGGATGATCAACACATCGGGATGCGGGCGAGGCGGCGCTGATCCTTATATAACTACTCCGCGAGCACCCTGGCCTAGATGCGACCCCGCCCCATGATGGACCCATATCGCATAGTACGACATCGCGATATGCGTCCTTGTCACTAGTCTACACGTGTACGTAGTAGTTTCCTATCTTTGAGAAAGACGTGGATAGAACGGCGATAGACGCTAGGGAAAGCCCTCAGATTCAAGCCGTTTACGGGAGGTTGAAGCCAGGTCCCGCCGGGTCGGATCAGGTTTGGGTGTGGGATTGTCTCCACAGGGTCGACCCCTTTCTGTCGCGACTTGCATTAGCATCGACGACTACTCCTAATTACTCGCGACTACTGGCTTGACTTTTCTCGACGGCGTTGTCCATCGCGTTCGGTGACTGGATGATCTCTTTACCGATTACAGCAATAGTCTTTGTGCCTTCATGCGGTCGCCACTGCTACATACACCTTTTTTCTTTTTGGCCTTGTCATGATTTGTAAACGAGCTTGCCCTGATAGGCGAGCATAGACGCGCACATAAATATGGAGCGAGTAGCTGGAGATGAGAAGCGAGAGATGAGAGAAACTCCATAGCACTAAGGCAATGTCCTGCATCTCGCAGTGGGGGCTTGGGGCGAATGTGCCCTGATTCGGTTCGGACCCTGATGGTGCTTCGAGACACCGACGATGAGCGATGCTCTTTCGTACGCAAAAAAACGGCCGCAATACAACATTTTCTCCATCGTTGGTCCTGTCTCAGTCTCAGAATCAACTGCGGGTTTACTACTCCACGGATGTCGCAGTCACAGGGCTATACGTAGTCGGCGTCATTGATGCTTCTCTCTGCTTATGTTTTTCTCAGATCTCACATTTTTTTTGGTCCAACTGTACGCGTTTTCTGCCCGGATCTCATTACCAAGAACGATCGCTCAATTACCGAGGGCAGGGCAGGTGACATTTTGGGCTCCCCTCACCCCTATTTACTACCTTGTTGTGCCTGGTTCGAGGCTGATCCTGTTCGAGCTTAGCGGCCCAATGGACGAGTCGACCACATGGCGAGCAGGGATGGCAGATGTGAGTTGCACATGGCGAGCCTGGTCTCGTCGCATCCACAACGACGCGCTAGCGCCACATGGCGTCGGCCGAGTTAACCGTCCTCAGAGATCTTGGCTCGGTTAGAACTAACAAGCCAATTATGTTCGGCGACGGAGAAGTCAACCCCTGAGTTTTTGTCGCGGGTGGACCCGAGACGCTGGCCCTGGATTCTCGAATCTCGACAACAGGCAACCCCGACATCATCCCGGGAAAATGACTGGTGCTTCTGCTGCTAGCTAGTGATGCTGGAGTCATGCACGACCCGCGGCAGATCAATCGATTTTCGTGTTGAATTGGACCATGGATCCTCCGGTGGTTTCCCACGTGCGTAACCTGCTATCGCCCGCTGCCGTCGCTCCATAGGGCTTGTTGGAAGGATTCGCACCATCTCCGGCAGCAGTGATAGTAAAAGACATATAGTGGAACAGCTAGGTATCCACGTCAGCAACAGTCGCGGCTACTAGTGATAGTGCCGGACATCCTACGGATCCACGGCCAGAAGAGCACCGGAGCTCACGGCATGATGCGATTGAGCTCCTCTTCCTCCCTGCATGAAGGTGTTGCTCGCAGAACTACTGGAAAACAGGACGACCACAGAGCCTTGGACGAACTTGTTATTTGCTTAAAGATGGGACAAGCAAGGCCCCGTTTGTCGTCAGCGAAATAACTGGTTAACGCAATCACCACGAACTGGTACCGTATTTAATGTCGCCCCTCGCTTGTTGAGCTTCGACATGAAGCTTCAAAGACCTGAGACCCGGTACGCAAAGATCACCACAGGTTGGAGGATGCCGTCCGAGCGTACATATGCAGAACGATAGTCGAATGCAGACTCCGCTTTCTGCTGCCGGCAACTTGTTTAATCCACGTGGCATCCTGGGGGCCAAGATATCCATCTAGGACTCACCTGGACTGCTAATCCAATCTGCAATATGTGTAGACGAGATGACGACGGAGAAAGCCGTGAGCACTCGACAACTTGAAGAGATGCTCTCTTCCAGGGTTGATGGCCGTAATGGTTACATCTGTTTCTGCCTGTCCGTATTTTGAGTCGACTGCTTCACCCCTCATGCTTCCTCCCTTTCAGCTCAACTTTATGTATGCAGGGGCAGATCACCATACAAATGGCAATCTTGTCACTGACTGTTATGATTTTGGAGCG
Organism: Coniochaeta hoffmannii; assembly: GCA_030052785.1. Taxonomy (NCBI): domain Eukaryota; kingdom Fungi; phylum Ascomycota; class Sordariomycetes; order Coniochaetales; family Coniochaetaceae; genus Coniochaeta; species Coniochaeta hoffmannii. The sequence goes on along the minus strand of JANBVN010000013.1, from coordinate 217,576 downwards.
ACCACCTTCTGCGCCAGGCCCCGGCCATCCAAATGAGGAACAAGGAACCAGGCTACATTGTCGTCCGGTGACAGGATCCGTAGATGACAGTTCCGGAATAGCGTGGCTGGTCTCGGACTCCGAGCTTGTATCCGGGCACCGATGACACAGCAGTCAGCACAAGAAATCTGGGCCAATCTGATAAGATGTCACTGGATGTTGGTATCCAACCGCCCGATCTGATAAGATATGACAGTGATCCTTCCGACGGGAGTTCTGTAACTTCAGGATGACTGCTTGGTATCGATGGTTGTTCCCTACGCCGCAAGGCTGCATGTTCAAATAATGGCGACGCGGTTTTGGTCAAGTCCGAGCTACAAAGGCGATACGGTGTCGGCCATCCGACGCTGAGAGCGACGGAGACCAAACAGAATGTTGCTCATAAAGTGCGACCGCGTCCGCTGCAGGAGTATGTTCTCTGTCGGTACATGACTGCTTGGAAACTCTAGTTTCTAATGCTTAAGCGTCATGGCATCCAAGGAGGAAGATATACTCCGCGCCACGGAGTCTCCTATGCCTGTTGTTGAAGTACCACCAACTTACGACGCTGAGGCGGTAGCGGTCAGTATCTCCCGCGGGGAAGCACAATCCATAGCCCGGTTGGACAAGCTGTTGAATGACTATGGAGTGAGTGGTTGCGGCAGCTGCTTGTCACGGAAGCATGTCGAAGGACTAACGCTCTGTCCATCGCAGGCCACCTGGGATGGTCCAGACGACCCAAACGATCCATACAACTGGTCTACCTTCCGTAAGATCAGCATCGGCGTTATCTTCTCCTTCGGCCAGCTTGTCACCCTCATGTCTGCGAGCATGATCGCCGCTGCCCTCGGCGACATCGACAGGGACTTGGGCGTCGACTCATCGACAGGGCAGATCATCTTCTCGACGTACTTCCTCGGCTCGGGCTTTGGCCCCTTTCTGGTCGCTGCCTGGGCCGAGATGAGCGGCAGGAAGCAGGTCTGGCTGTTTGCGAATGCATGGTTCATCCTGTGGAACGCGCTCTGTCCCGCTGGACACTCCGAAGGCTTGATCATTGTCGGCCGGCTGATGACCGGGTTTGGAGCAAGTGCTGGCATCACGGTGCGTGTTTTTTCGGCAAGCATTCTTTTCTCATTGTCGGGGGTGTCTCTGACGCAGCTGGTGTGTGCAGCTTACAGCTCCTGTCATGGCCGACATGTACAGAGAGACAGACCGCGGCAAATCACTTGCTATTGCCTCGTTCCTGCCATACCTGGGACCTGCTCTTGGTCCTATACTAGGCGGTGTCGTCACCAACTCCGTAGCCTGGCCATGGGTATTCTGGATCATGTCCCTGTTCAACGCCGCCATCACCCTACTCGGGCTGTTCTTCATCCACGAGTCTTACACTCCGGTCCTCCTCAAGCGCAAAGCTCAGAAGTCAGAGGCAGGCTCGGTGCACACATATAGACCTAGGAGCTGGTCTTTCTGGCGGGACTTCTTCTCGAGATTGTCAGGCAACCTGGCGCGTCCGGTCCTGCTGCTTGCCCGCCGTCCCGTAATCCAGGTCCTCGCGGTCCTCCTAGCGCTCGACTTCGGCATCTACACTTTCCTCTTATCAACCTTCGCAACGCTGTACATCGAGCGCTACGGTCAGTCCAAGTCTGTCAGCAGTCTACACTACATCGCCATCGCCATCGGCTCTTCCGCCTCGGGTCAGATAGGAGGCCGCATCATGGACGTCATCTACCGACGCCTCCGCGACCGGTCGCCAGACGGACAAGGGCGGCCCGAGTTCCGCGTGCTGTGGATGGTGCCCGGAGTAATGCTCACGCCCGTAGGCCTGTTCTGGTACGGCTGGTCGGCCGAATGCGGCGTCTCCTGGCCCATGGTCGACGTCGGCGCCGCCGTCTTCGTGCTCGGCTCTTTCGTCACCAGCCAGGCGCTGCTGGCCTACCAGCTCGACGAGTTCGCCGAGTACGGCGCGTCCGCCAACGCGGCGACCAAGTTGTTCTCGTATGTACTCGGCTTTGCCTTTCCAACATTTGCGCCGCAGCTGTATGAGGGCCTGGGCTACGGGTGGGGTAATAGCCTGCTTGCTTTTGTGTGGATCGCCCTGGTGTTTCCTGTGCCCTTTGCGCTGTGGTTTTGGGGCGACAAGCTCAGGGCTTGGGGTCGGGAGGAGTCAGAGGCCGTTAGCGGCCAGTACGCCTCCGCCTGACGATTCTGTCCTGTTTCGGTGGGATCAGAGGAAACATTTTACCTAGTAATTGGTCCAGGCAAAACCAGGGTCAGGAAAGAGGAGGAAGAAGCGAGTGGTTGGCTCCTGGCTGCCACTGAGCTCTTGTCACTTCTTCTTCGTCGCTGCTGTCTTCATGCGTTAATCCCTCAAAGACACTAACAGCCTTGGTGACGTGTGGGAAGAGGCAAGGGATGTGCAGTGGCTTGATGCTGGCCAAGCCCGGCACACGAGTGTGACTGTCATCGATCGTATGTGGATGGTCCTGGATACAGTGCTTCCTAACAAGCAGACGGGCAGGTGACTGGATTGATGGCAGTCAGGCTGCTACGGTTCCGTCATTGCGGCGTATTTTGCCCTCGTTCGGTGATCAGTGACCGTTTGAACGCGGTTTTCCTTCAACGCAAGCAGGTAGATCGGCAGCAGCAACTGTACTAACAAGCAGTCCATGACTAAAAGTGTCTCCTTGTCAACACTTGGGTTGTGCCGCACGCTTGGAATTGGAGATCTGAGATCGTGCTAGTTGCCGATCCGTCTTGGACGCTAGAGAAGCATGATCTTGTAGGTCTGGTATTCTTTGAATGACCAAACATAGACTAAGTGATTAGTGCTCTCCTAGGGCATGCTGTAGCTCACAGGCTCAATGAAAGTGATGACGATTCTTCATGATGAGAAGCAAATAAGCCAAGTCACTCCTTCTTTTGCGGAAATGTGGCGGTGTGGGTTCTATGACTGTGGTGAGCGTTGTTGGGGGCATCAATGATCGCCACACAGCGAATCGGAGCTAGAGCCGCTCCGTCTGGGGAAGTGATCGACAATGGAATTCCCCGACGCCGTGGTTCAAAGCCACACCGGGGCTGATCTTGGCTGCACCGTGCCTGAATCAAGGGCCCCGGTCCGGACCCACCTTTCCCGTATCTTCAACGTCACGACCCCGTCACGAACCCCGGAAGGGCACGGAATCGATGATCGAAGTGGCTTTCATCAAGCTATCGGCTTTTGCTTGACTGCCCTGCAGCCCTGTTATGGGACCGCTAGTGCTGGCCCCAGACGGGGACCTGCGTCAGTAAATCTCCTCGTCGTGCCGTGATCTCCGCGTTCGCGTGATGATTGTGGAGGAAAAAGCAAAGATGCAAGTGACGATCAAGAAGCGACGGCTTGCTTTGGTTGGCTCCGCATTCGCCAGAAGCTCCAGATACCCAGACGAAGACGACCCGATGATGCTAGGGTGGCACTGTAAGACGTCACGGCCAGGGCGCGTTCACCTAACCTCAAACACTCATCAGCCTTATCTGCGAAATCCTTACGTCACTGTAAGCTCACCGTGAGGAGAAGGAAACTGAAACCCTGTCGAACATGGCAATCGCTCCTGCCAAATGTGCCAGACTGTGATGTCAAACCTCAGGGTCCTTGCAATTACGTCGTGAGGCTCGAATAGTGAGCCAAAAAAGATAAATAGGCCACTTCCTCTCCGATTCACTACCTCCCTCTTCTCTTCTCCATCACACATCTCAACGCAACAATCGCCCCAGCTCTTCAGCAAAGAAGCAACCACATCAAACCCAAATTTCTACACTTCACTCAAACAACCCAACCAACACATCCACAATGGCTGACCACGGAAACAACAACCCCGGCAACTTCGCCAACCGGTACGTACCTCGCATAGTTCATCGCAAGCTTCTCGTTTTGCAAGATCATACTGACGACCCTTCACAGTGACAAGGACGAGGTCCGCGAGATCGCTTCCAAGGGAGGCCAGTCCAGCCACTCCGGCGGTTTCGCCAGCATGGATCCCGACAAGCAGGTAAGCTACCCCATCGACTGTTGCCAGCCACTTGATTTGAACAAACTGCTGACAGCCATTTCTACAGCGCGAGATCGCTTCCAAGGGCGGCAAGGCATCCTCTGGTTCCTTCGAGCCCGGCTCCGAGAAGGCCCGCGAGGCTGGCCGCAAGGGTGGCCAGGCTTCCGGCGGCAGTGATGAGTAAACGAGATCATGAATCGGGCTTTTCGAGGCGTTTCTAGGGAAGAGTGATGGATTTTGAATGACACGGATCTTGCGAATGTGCAAACGTCGGGTCTTTGCAGGCGTTGATTAGCTTCTTATAGCTTGAGTGAATTGAACCTGACATATCACCAAAGAGATATTTCTCATCCAGTACCACACTCTGAAAAAGTGATATCCATCGTATTGTCAAGTTGATGTCTACCTTTCCAACAAATTAGCATCATTATGCTGCGTTAGGGTCCTCTTTCAGAGTGGTTCATCATCATACAAACATGAGGGTCATACCAACCAGGGTATTCGCCGGTACATTTATAGCACTGTTCTCCAACGAGACACCGTCACTATGCCAAATATCCCATATACCTTAGGATAAGAAATGGTGATGACCAATGAAGCCGCGTCCCGAGCTATAGACGTCACAGTCAAGTAACAAAGGCCGTGTACCCTCAATTGCACCATTTCTTCCATTCATCCACTAGAGAATCTCCAAGATTCAGCCGCATAGAGGGCCACCGCGTCGAAGGTAGGAAAGGGTGACGACCCACGGAGTGAGGCATTGTTGCACGGACGGTCAGTTTGTCTGAGAAGGTAGAGGCCCTGAAGCTAGCACAAGTTATATCAAAAGCCAGGGAATCTGGCGACAGCCGATTTTCACCGTCTACAGGACCGTCCACATAGTACTCAACGCCGGACGACGCCGGCGCTCTCACGCCTGCGCCATTCTGCATCGTCTGCCTCGCTTACCGGTGTAACAGGAGCAAGTGCCCTTGCGGTACCGGCAGCCACTTGGCGCGTTCCTCTGGCTCGATGGCGCTTCATCATAATCCTCGTGCTCTTCGTGCTCATGCCCATCCTGACCACTCCCTCGGAAGGTCCCCGAGACAATGGCGGAGGGGTAGTACAAGCAGGTCTTGTCAATCATATCCTGCAGAACTGGGTGCAAACAGGTGGCTGTCCAGCAGTGGGGGTTATGCGCTTTGTTATGGAGCCAGGTTGTAGGTATGAAGCCTGAATGAAGCCTCGGGGGGAACAGTAAAGACGTAGCTAAGGAGATGAAGCGGAAGCTTTCAAGGGGCTGAATAGCACGTATCTCAGCGCGTTCAAGCCCTCTGCAAACTTGCCCCGAAAGTGCTATTCCGGAAGAACCACTTGTCCTTTCTATGACACCTATCTATATGAGTTTGAGATCGATGCAAGCCTGGTGTTCCTACTCAGCTCCAATGGTCGAAGAGCTGTGATATTTCACGGTTCCCTGTCGAAGCACAAGTGGGGCCGATAGTAGCTCACTGACCAATCGTAAGCGGATGAACCTGCCACCCATCTTATCCGGCACTGGAACATCTCTCAGCTCCGAGAAAAAGTTGGGTGGGCGCATCAGAGTCCAAGCCTTGGTGTGGTGAAGCTTCAAGATTGCCTAGAGCTCCCCTCCTTGTCGCCATCAACCCATACCATCTTCGCGAATCTGCCACGACTCTATACCCCGGACCCAGACATATACCGACTTTCAAACCACAGCCATGGCTTCCATGTTTGAGCAGCCGCGGAACGGCACGCTGTTCCTCGGAGGGCAGAAGATCTCTGGTTCGGATATCCGCGACCAAAACGGTACGCCTTCTGTACATCCAAGCACACGTATGGCCGCCCACTGACAAGGACCCTAGTTCTGGCCACCCAGGCGATCGCAAATGTCGTCAAGAGCTCCTTCGGCCCAAGCGGCCTCGACAAGATGATGGTGGATGATATTGGCGTAAGGACTTTCCGTCTTCCCCTTTTGCCTAACAATACCCATTGTGGGGGGTTTACGTTGACTGATATCTTCTTCTCTTCTTGTAGGATGTCACAGTTACCAACGACGGCGCGACCATCCTCAGCTTACTAGACGTCGAGCACCCGGCAGGAAAGATTCTCGTCGACCTAGCACACCAACAGGACAAGGAAGTTGGCGATGGCACAACATCTGTGGTCCTCATCGCCGCCGAGCTGCTACGGAGGGGCAACGAGCTCATGAAGAACAGGATACACCCCACGACCATCATCACCGGATACAGACTGGCTCTGAGGGAGGCAGTGAAGTACATGAACGAGAACATCAGCGTCAAGGTGGACCATCTTGCCAGGGAATCCCTCATCAACATCGCCAAGACGTCCATGTCGAGCAAGATCATCGGTTCCGACTCCGACTTCTTCGCAGATATGGTTGTCGACGCCATGCAGGCTGTCAAGTCGACCAACAACCGGAACGAGGTCAAATACCCGGTCAAGGCCGTGAATATCCTCAAAGCCCACGGCAAGGGCGCGCGGGAGTCGATCCTTATCAAGGGCTACGCACTGAACTGCACCGTTGCCTCCCAGGCGATGAAGACGCGGGTACAAGACGCCAAGATCGCGGTGCTCGACATGAACTTGCAGAAGGAGCGGATGAAGCTCGGTGTGCAGATCACCATCGACGACCCCCAACAGCTGGAGCAGATCCGGCAAAGAGAGGCCGGCATGGTCATGGACAGAGTCGAGCTGATCCTCAAGTCGGGCGCCAACGTCATCCTTACAACCAAGGGCATCGACGACCTGGTCATGAAGCTGTTCATTGAGAGAGGTGCCATGGCCGTGCGGCGGTGCAAGAAGGAGGATCTTCGTCGTATTGCCAGGGCTACCGGCGCCACGATGCTGAGCACCCTGTCCGACCTAAACGGCGACGAGAAGTTCGAGACTTCGTATCTGGGCCACGCCGAGGAGGTGGTCCAGGAGCGCATCTCGGACGACGAGTGCATTCTCATCAAGGGCACCAAGGCCCAGTCGTCCGCCTCCATCATCCTCCGGGGGCCCAACGACTTCCAGCTGGACGAGATGGAGCGGTCAGTGCACGACAGCCTCTGCGCCGTGAAGCGGACCCTGGAGAGCGGCAGCATCGTCCCCGGCGGCGGCGCCGTCGAGACGGCCCTCCACATCTACCTCGAGGAGTTCGCCGGCACCGTCGGGTCGCGGGAGCAGCTCGCCATCGCCGAGTTCGCGCAGTCGCTGCTCGTGATCCCCAAGACGCTGGCCGTCAACGCGGCCAAGGACGCCTCGGACCTCGTGGCGCAGCTGCGGGCGCGGCACGCGCTGTCGCAGCGCATCCAGGAGGGCGACGCCAACGAGGACGAGAAGACGGTGGCGCGGCACAAGAGCTACAGGAACTACGGCCTCGACCTCATGAGGGGCAAGGTCGTGGACCAGATCAAGGCGGGCGTGATGGAGCCGAGCGTGAGCAAGATCCGGCAGTTGAAGAGCGCCGTGGAGGCGTGTATCAGCATCATGCGCATCGATACCCTGATCAAGTTGGATCCGGTGCAGCAAGAGGACGACGGCCACGGTCACTAAGTCTAGGGGCCAGTGATGTATACGGGTTTGGCGTCGACGGAGTAGCGCGAGTAGAGTCCAGGTAGACGTGTCCATGCGAATGGCACTGTGTTCATAATGCTGATGATGCCTCTGCATGCTTGCTCTGCTTGTATCAGTTGCCTGCTATCAAATGCTTGCTGGTGGTCTGCTTGCGCAGTACTTCGACCAGTGACGTTCCTCAGTCTTCCCCTTTTTGATGCCACGGTCACAACTTTCCCTCCCTCTAACACCAACCAAACTTCTCATTGTAGAACCAGTCCACATCACTGGTCTCACCGCCGTACCACATCAAACTAGCGATACTCTCCGAGTCCCTCTCGACAAACTGCGCCTCCAGCCCAGCCTTTTCGACCAGCGCCTTCAGCTTCTCAGTCGGATTCCACGTCTGCACCTCCCTGCACCTCCACTCGGCCGCCTGCTGCCTCGCAATCTGCACCACAGCCCGGACACCCCGCGCGTTATCCTCCTCGAGCGCGCCCTCGTCCTCCAGCACGAACCTGAGGAAGTTCAGCGTGCCCACCTCCCCGTAGTACGCCCTCGTCCAGACGGCCCACACCCGCCTCCCCTTCTCCCCGTACACGGCGCCCCTCACCGCGGGGGTCCGCCCGTCAAAGACGTGCTTGACGATGAAGTCCTCCCGCATCAGGTGCCACAGCACCGACTCCAGGTCCGGCACCAGCGCGACCTGCGCCCGCCCCGTCTCCCGCGCGCGCCGCGGTAGCGCCTCCCTCAGCAGCTCCTCGTCGACGGCGCACAGCTCGGCCGTCTCGTGGTAGCCTATCGGCGTGGCGGCCTCGGACACATTTGCGGCCGGCTTTGTCCCGTTCTCCTGCGCCGCCGCCGCAGGGATGGCGAGGTGGCTCGACGGGAACGCCGCCCACCCGGACTTGGCGTAGAAGGACTTGCCAATGTCGGAGTAGAGCACCGAGAAGAGAGCGTTCCGGCCGCCCGGAGCAGCGGAAGCCTGCCAGGTCTCGAGCGCGGGGCCCAGCTCCTTGAGCATCCTGCTGGCGTACCCCTTGCCGCGGTACTGCGGGTCCGTGAACACGGCGCCGATGCCGTGGGCCACGCCTTCGGTCAAGGCCCCATCGGGTTTGCAAGACAGAGCCCGCTTGCGGTAGGTGTCGCAGGAGGAGAGGATGGGCCGCTGGTCCGGGGGGAGGGCGGAGTCGGTCAGGATCCAGTGGGTGATGCCGTCGTTCTTCTGGAGGGGCACGCTGCGGAGGTAGGACTCGCGGGCGAGGTACTGCTCCTCGGTCAGGATGCCGCCCCATTTGCGATGGTGGAGGGCCCAAACGCGCTGCCGCTCGAGGGGGGTTGCTTGGGTTAGGATTAGGGAGGGGGATGAGGCGTCTGGCAGGGGCGGGGGGGAGGTTGAGGAGCCCATGGTGATTGTTGATGTATGTTGTTGAGTTTGGAGGTATCTATGAGTCTCTCACTAAGGATGAAGACAGGTGAAGAATGTCGGGTGTAAGACTTGAAACCCTTAACCGGTCTAAAACAGGAACGTCTAGACTGCTAAGTCCTGCAGTCCACTAATGGAAGGCAATGAACAATGAAATATGTAAAAGGATCCAGGTACTGAGTGACGTTTAGCCCGAGCTACGTATCGCATTATCTCCTGTGGGCCTCGTCAAGTCCAACTGTTCAAAACTGTTCAAGGCTCCTTCCCGGCCCCGCCGCGCAAGGATCCCATACTATATCGATCACGAACTGGCGCGAGGAAGGAGCGACACCCCCATCTACGATTGGAGATAAAAAATCTCGAAAGCTGAATGCTCACGAGGTCAGAGAGCTTGAATGCTGAGACAAAGTTTTACGTCACAAAAGACCACGCGGTCTACACTTGAACCTTCGTGCTGGCAGGTTTACTGGGTGCGAGTTGGTGGAGCTTCGGCATCACCCGGAACCCACCCCTCCGCCGAGATGGAGGTCCGGGCTAGCTAAGCCGATGATATCCGGCCCCGGAGTCCGTGCCGGGACGGGAAGGAGCTCAGCGTCTTCCAGTGAAGGGGACTTCAATGCATCGGAACCTGACCTCGTCGTAGCCTCTCCGACTCTCCGAGTACTACGTAGTATGTGAGCTCAGTTAGGAGCACAACAAGTGGTATTCTTGTTGCGTTGTGCGACTGGATGGTATGTACATTCATGATGAGGGTTGGTCTAGTAGAGGAGCTGAGCTCCCTGTGTCGACATAGTCCGACTTCGACAAGAAGACGGCAGATCAGGCTTGAATCTGATCCCAATGAACTCCCAAGGTTGCGGTACAGCATCATGAATGAGTTATAGACTGAAGCTCAGGTTGGCGTGCTGTTTCGTGGTATCTTCATGTCGAGGAAGGTACGATGTTGACGCTCCTTCCGTAATATCGAGTTGGGTTCTTCGCTGCCGACGATGACCAAGGCAACAAGCAGACTTCTCACTCGCAATAATCCAGTCTTCGCCCAATTCCCTTTCTTCAACATCTCCTCGTCATATTCCCTATTATCGCCATATCTACACGAGCATGTTATGATCAATGCTTAACGGTCATTACGTCAAACATGACGAATATGAAAGACAAGGCGCAGTCCAGTACTCTAGATGGCAGCGAGACCATCAATAACTCGCCGCCCTCTCCTCCATCCCATCTGAACCCCCATCTGGATGAAGTGGCACAAGAAGGTGCCGAATATCTGCGCGAACTGGGTCTCACTGTGCCATATGAGGATGCCCTGCAAACTTGGATGATGGACGCACCGCGTGAGCTCCTCAGCCCGTCAGATGACCCCGCCGGTATCACGTCCAGCGACGGCTTGCCGGATTGTTCCATCCCGCCGGCCGTCTCTGCACCCGAGAGATGGGAGGTCCGCGGCAAATCGCTTGCCTTGGTCCAGGAGGTGTGCAAGCGACAGAGCGACGGAGAGGCAGAAGGCTACATTCGCCAGATCAGAAGCCGTACTGAAGCCAACAGTATCCGACGCTTGAAGTTCGAGCTTCCAGCCCTTCGCACTGACAACCAGGTCGACGTCCGGAGGTACAAACGCAGGATCGCCACGGCGCGACAGGTGCAACTGTCTGACCCCCATCTCATACTTGAACCTTCCGACGAAGACAAGGACGAGGGTCTCAAGTTCCCACCAAGTGCCTATGGCGCCGACGCCAGGATAGTGCGGAGCGTCGAGGATGACAAGATTGAGATATCCAAAGACTCCTTCCATGCCCTGCTCAAGTCCTTGAAGGCGGATTGGACCGAGGCAGAACAGGAGGCCATGATGAGCAGCCAATTGACATACACGGGAGTACGTTCGTCTTGCCTTCGCGATGATGTCTCCACGATGCTAATCTTGACCGCAGCTCCTGTCGCGAGAGCCCGTTACGCCTCCACTCACTCCCAAATTGGAAGCTCACGAGCCGTTCGTCCCGGATGAGGAGACCTGCGCAATTCCTCCGCCGTCTGATCTGAGCTCGGTGCTGAGTGATGATTTGAGAAAGGCGGAGGACCGTATCTTTGACGGTGATGAGCCTCCTCTTTCCAGCCTTGACATGGAACATGTGAACAACTTCGATGAAGGCGACCTGGTACTTCTTTCTGAGCCAATCAAGAAGCGAGATGACCTGAAGGTTGAAGAGCCCTTGCTTCCGGTTGTGGTTGATGATGAGACGAGCACCCGCCCAAACCCAGATTTTGGAGAGATCCGAAACGACATGCCACTTGACCCTACCAGAGAAGGCGATGTCCAGTGTCAGGACGCCGACAAAGCACTCGGGGAGAGCCTGCAAGAGAAGGCAGCGGAGGTCATGATGGAGATCGAACAGGAGAAGCTGGAGCCGCTTGATGCTACCATTCGGGTTGAGGTGCCCATTTTGGACTTCAGTATCCCCGAGCCAGAGTGGTGCAAGTTTGGCGGTGACTCTTCGGCCATTTTCAAGTCCATACCTCAGGAACGCTCCGTGATATTCAACGGTACAAGATGGTCAAGGAAGCTTATCGACGAGAGCAAGATGAAGTGGATGTTGTGGACAGCCAGCAAACCAAGGCCGCACATCGAGGAGCCGATCAACGATGCAACGCTGCTCGGCACGTTCTTGGAGTCACCGGCAGATGCATCTGTTCCAACCAGCTTCGACTTCGTCCGGAAGAAGCCTGGTCTTGCCATCTTGAATGACGATGTTGACGATGACGAAGAGGAACTGCAACCACTGTTTCCTCCCTCGCAGCGTCCACCTCCACAGGGTGACTGGATATCACTTCTTAAGAAACGGAAGCTCTCCCATAGTAGTGACGAAACCAGGAAGAAGTCGAAGTCGAATCACAATCTGCACGGAGGCGGATCCCACAACAGCAAGGGGTTGCCCGGCGGGCCTGGACAGTTGTTGGCACAGGAGGAAGGAGCCGCAGCAGCTCTGCTGAACATCTACTTGGAAATGCACGCCCCTAAGAAGCTGAGGCTCGAGCAGAGCCCCTTCTTCAAGACGACCGAGGCACCTCCTGCCAATGACTCCCTATCGACCAAGAAGGATCACAATAGAAAGCGGTCTCCTGTGAGCATTCCTGAGCAGATGACTGAGCAGCCCAACGCCCCACCACCGCCGCTCCTCCGATGTATGGTCTGTCCTGAGATACCGCACCTGGACAAACCCTTGAGGATGATCCTCGCAGTGAATATCCATCGACGCATGATCGAGCACCTCGAGCGCCTCCTCCCTGGGTTGGAGATTATCAGCAGAGACTACAACGCGCACAACTCCTCCGTCTGGATACCAGGCTCCGTCAGCCGTACCGAGGCCGCCTCGACACTAACAGACGAGGCAGACATAATCCCGTCTCCTTCAACCGGAATCATCCTCACAACTCTAATCAAACTCCGCCAGAAGCAAATTCCAGGAGCAGAGAGGAAGACAGACCACCTCACCACCCGCGTCGAGAGGACCGCGGCCAGGTACGAGCGGCTCGTGATCCTCGTGTCGGAGGGCAACAAACTTGACGAGAGCATGGCCGCCATGTCTGCCTCCGACGCCGCTGCCTTTGCCGGGTTCCAGGCCTTCGCCGCGACGCTGCCAGCCGAGAGCATGGTGTTCTACGTTGGCGGTGGCGTAGAGACCCTGGCCAGGTGGGCGGCGGCGATAGCTGCTCGGCACGCGGCCGGGAGCCACCAGCTTCGGGGGTATCTCCAGGAAGAAGAGACCCACTGGGAGGTGTTCTTGCGTCGGGCGGGGATGAATACGTATGCGGCGCAGGTGGTCCTAGGCATGCTTCGGGCGCCCGAGGCCGAGCCGGTGCTCGACCATCAACGGGCATACGGGCTGCCGGCGCTCATTAAGATATCGCAGGAGCAGCGTTTTGCCCTGTTCGAGGGCGTCTTGGGCGGGAGGCGGATCCTGGCTGCGGTAGGGAGGGTCGTGGATGCGAAATGGCCGAGAAAAGCGTGATCTGATGGGAAATGTCGGAGAAGCCGTGAAAGGACTAGGCCTGATGTCGGAACATTTGCTGAATCGCTTGCTGATCTAGGAGCATACCATACAACAGAAGAATGCGGGGCGCCGAGCCCACAACTGCTTTGCCTTGTCGAGATTTCCAGGCGTCAGAGGTAGGCCTTATCCGATATACGAGGCCATTGATTGCTCATGCTTCTGGCTCCGGGATGGGATCTCCGGACTCGGACCCCTTGATGGTCCAAATCTTCAACTCGCTCTCCTCGATCTTTGTCCTCGGCCGTAGTAGTCCTCCATCCCCGTCATCAACCTCGTCCTCATCCTGGTCCAGCAGCCTCCACGCTCCAGAGCAAGTAGCCACCACTGACCCGCACCCATGCATAGCCGCGCTCCCGACAGCCGACCCATGGCCCTTCCACCCCCAACTCTCCTCCACATACCCCTCCGTATTCCCGACACCCTCCCAGACCTTGATCGTCCCGTCCCTCGTGCCCGCCCACACCTCAAATCCACCCACCCCATCAACACCAGGGTAAACATCGCAGCTCAACCTCTGCTGCGTATCCCCATCCCGTCCCGCCAGCCAACCCAGCAACCTCCCCGTGACCCGCACATCATACACCAACAACCCCCTCGACTTTCTCTCGTTAACAACCAAATACCTCCCGCAAGGCGACCACAGAGTCTGCATTATTCCCGCACCCCCTACCCCTCGGCCCCTTCCAGGCTTGACAACAGCAGCACCGGGATTCATATCCTCCCCCCCGTCCCCAGCGGCCGCATCGCGCACCCCCCACGTAGCCGCGCACGCGCCGGCCCTGGAGAGATCGTACAGCCCCACCCACCTCGTCCAGGTGCCCGCCGCCACGAGGCCCCCCGCTCCTTGCTCCTCGAACTGGGCGGCCAGGGCGGAGACGGTGCCGCGCATGCCCACGCCGCCGCCCTTGAGGTTCGTGCGGGCCGAGGGGATGGTGGGGATGGAGAGGATGGGGGAGGAGGAGGAGCCGGAGCGGGAGGCGTCGAAGTAGGCTAGGAGGTTGCGGGCGCCGGCTAGGAAATGGGTTCCCGGCGGGGACCAGAGGAGGGAGGTCGGGGTCTGGTAGGTCTCCGTTGGGGCGTGGATTAGGGGGTAGGTGGCTAGGGGTGGGGGTTGGGAGTGGGAGGGGAAGGAGGGTGGAGAGGAGGGTTGGTGCTCGGGGAAGGCGTGGTGTAGTTGGATGGGGTGGTCTTTCGCGCCGGCGAGGATGAGGTGGGTGTAGGGGTTTTGGAGGGAGAAGTAGGGGCTGGGTGCTATGGCGTGCGTGGGCTCCGGGAGAGTGATGGTTCCTTGGGCCTGGAGGGGGAGGGGAGCGGGCCGCGGGGAGAGGAGGTCCTCCGGGAGGATGTAGCTGTTGATGGTGTTGGTTGAGGAGGAGGTGAAGATCGTGGTACCGTCTGCGGACCTGCGGCGCTGTTAGCATACTCTTATCTGGAGATTGTCCATTGGGGTTGACTATACCACTGCGCGCTCTTAAAGAAGCCATCGCGCCCTGGATGTTCGGCGGAAGCTACCAAGCTGGCGGTCGGTTGACCTTTGGATTGGGTGGAAGCCATGTTGAACCACGAGAGCTCGCCTCGACACCGACGCCTAATTGTATAGCGCTCCAAGTCCACCTACCGACCCCGGTTCACTCATGCTCGGTCCGCGGCAACTCGGCGTCCATCAGGCCCTTGTGTACCTCGAATTACTCCGTATATTCCTAAGCACTTCAAAATTCAGGACATATAACAAATTTTGGGAGAGGCAAGTCTCATACATGTTGACCACGGAGTCTGTCCAATAGGAAGTGATGCCCGGAACAGTCCACAGTATCCCCACCCCTCAGACTCGCCCAAGATTGCAGTGCAAAACCGATGTAGTCGCCACTGCAACGGCCGGTCATCCCCAGGATCAACTGCCTAGCTGGCCCACCGTGCTAGCGTGCGTGGCCCCACTATTCCAGGCACCCTTGGCACCTCGATGTCCGGAGCTTGAGCTTGGGGAGCTGCTTCCGGACGACAAGCTTCCAGGTTGCGCCGGCGCTTTCAGACAAACATTTTCACCGTCGCTTCGCTTCCAGGCCACGAGGACCACGATATTCTCTTGGCTGAACGACAAGCCGACATTGCGCAGCGTTCTTCCACATTTCCGCCGTCCATGACCTAGACGTCGACCCGTCAGATCTCCACCAAGCCCGTCAGCCCTTCACCGTCGCGACTCGCGCTCGCCATCAACCACATCTCACTTCGACTCCGTTACCCAACACAGCAACGGTAATCCCGAGCGATGGAGGCTCTGATGGCGGCTGGAAGCCGGTGTGACGAGCTGCGTAATCCTGGCTTTGTCAACCTGGTTGTGTCAATGCAAGTCCCTTCCTAGTCCCCCTCAGCAGAGCTACCATGCGCGGAGCCTGAGCTGACAGCCGTTGCACAGTCTTATCGTCGTCGGCCTCTTGATCAGCTATCTGCCGCAGATGGTCCGGATCATCTCCCGGGGCACCTCCGAAGGCATCTCCCCCTACTTCATCCTCCTGGGCACCACATCCGCCACGGCGGGCTTCGCCAACATCCTGCTCCTCAAGGAGTCGCGCAATGATATAGCCTGCTGCAAGGAGCTGGAGACGTTCCACTGTCTTGCCGGCCTGCTCGGGATTGCCCAGCTGGGGGTGCAGTGGATTTGCTTCACCTTTATGTGAGTGCTCCGCGACTGGTTACTGTCATGATGTCTACTGGCTGACATAACTTTTAGCTTCGTTCTCTTCCTCGTCTTCTTCCGCTACGACACTTCAAACGTTCCCGAGGACGAGCTTGGCGGCGAGGCTCCGAGATGGCAGACGGCTTTGCTGGTCGCTTCACTGACTCTCCTTCACGGGCTCGTGATCATCGTCGTCACAGCCATACTCGAGTACGTCGCTCCAGAGAAGCTGGACATCTGGGCACCGGCACTGGGCTTGATGGCTGCTATCCTGGCCGCGGTACAATACTTCCCTCAGATATGGACTACATACCACCTCAAGCACGTGGGAAGCCTTAGCATTCCTATGATGTGCATCCAGACGCCCGGAGGATTGCTCTTTGCAGGCAGCCTCTTTGCCCGTCTCGGCTGGGGAGGCTGGAGCTCATGGGGCATCTTCCTCCTCACTGCGGCTATGCAAGGCATCCTACTCGGCCTCGCCATCCATTACGAAGTCCAGGCACGGAGGCGCAACGACCACGCTCACAACGCCGTCGAGACCGACCAATCGAGCTACCGGCCCAGGAATCATCTGCATGCTAATGGCTTTGACGATGATGTCCCCGGGCGATACACAAATCATCCTGAGACATACGCCGACAACCCAGAGCAACTTGCGCGCATCCTCGACCGGCAAGAGAGCGATGCGGCTGCGGAAACGGCGCCACTCCTACATCCCGGTGGTATCGGCGATCCACACAGGAACTACGACACGAATCGAGGCTAGTCGAACCGAAAGGTCGTACCGTACTAATCACTTATGGGATGATGGTGAGGAAGAAGGGGCCTTATTCTCCGCCGAAGAGCGGCTGCGTTATTTGGTCCGAGGAAGCAGGCGGCCTTATGTACGCTACCCCGTACAGCCATTTCCATGTCCAGCCGTCTCCGTGGCCGTATGTCTTCGGTTAGCGTTGCTCTTTGTTATGGTTTATTCGGTCAGGTGTCCTGGTGTCATGGCGTTTACACTATGGCATAAAGGGCGGCGTCGGATCACAGGTGTCTGAATCTCCGTCTATGACTTGGCATTATTTGTTCTTCGACTTCTTAAAGGGCGAGAAGTCACGGGCGCATGAAATCCAATGCGTCCAACCCTTAAGGTGCGTTTACTGACGGGCCCAGGATCTTCGTACATATGGCCCCTGCAGTAGTTCGTCTCTGGGTGGTGCGGTGCAGCTTGGAGTCTAGCCTCTGTGTTCGGTACAGATGCCAGTCTGCCACCACCACCACCATGGATGCATTGTAATGCAGGACAGGCCTTGAGACACACGCAGAAATCTGCAATGGCACTGCATACGCACGGTTATCCGTGGTCGAGTCCCCCAGATCCTGCACAATGCTCCTACGGGTATCGAGATTGCGGGGAACTTAGATCATGTTCCAAGGATCAGTCGTTTGTGGTTTCGCAGACTGGGATGGTGAGCAAACTGCTTCTCTCATGACCTTTGACCTCTGAGTAACTATTTCCGTCGCGGGGTCTCGGACACACTGACCTGCATTGTAACATCCAACACTGTACGAGCAGAAGGAAATATCCCAAGCATCTCCTTTGCAGCATTTGCGATTGTCAAACCTTCCAATCCTCCCATGACCACAGGAGTCGCCGGCAGAATTGTCCGACTCCAAGATTCCTACCCCGTTTCCCTCGACAATCACCACAAAACATCAAACGAGCCGGGCAATTTACCGTTGACGTCTTCGCGGGAAATTTGGATGCCGCGGCGGGAAGTTTCCTGAAGAGCGCGAGTTGTGGCACGCGGGAACAGAAAAGGCGGGCTGCAGAACATGATCTGCTTAACATGGAACAACAGACGTCAGTCTCGTCTCGTCTCATGTGGTACTTTACCCGCCACACTTCCCTCTGTCCCTCCACCTATCTCAACCACAATCCAGCCATACCAGCCATGCTACGAGTCTATGTTGTCTACGCATCTGCTGCACACAAGACGTCCTTGGCCTTACCCCTGTCCCCGGCTTTGAACAGGAGCGTCGATCAGGTCGATGACAGCAGCGGGAAGAAGCTGAAAGTGTTTTGACCTCCAGCTGCTCTGGGGGGATCATGAGATGGAGCCTACCGTCCAGATGGTGATGCCCGAGAGGGTGTATGCCGTAAAAGGGTTCGACATGCCTAGTTCGAAACCCGTCCCCTCCCTCTCCCGCTTGGTTCCTGCAAAACTTTCGCTCTCTTTCTGTTCGGCGTCGCTCTTTTGATGATGTCTCTTGTTTGTGGCTCTCCTTACAGCTGATCCTCGACCTCTCTCGCTGTTCCTGTTGACAGGACGGGCCTGACACTCTTTACGTACAATAATACCTACTTTCATTAATCCATCACACACTCGAGCCACATGGCGAGACTACCAGTCATCGAGGCGCGAGACAACGCCCCATGTCCCAAGGCAAACGGGACCACGATAGGGACAGACCAGGCGTTCATCCTGCTCTGCGGGTCGAACGTAGTGGGAGACGTCATCGACTCACCAGACGCGGACGACTTCGGGGCCTGCGTCGATCTGTGCGCCTCCCACCACCCCAAATGCGAAGCCGTATCTTTCAACAAGCGCAAGTGCGAGCTGCGCGCCAACCTAAAGCCAGAGCGCACCCACCCGTCCAGGTTCACGGATGCGGCGGTGGGCCAGTTCCCGGGCGCGAGCTCCAACTGCGCGGCGCTGGGCGGCTCGCAGGTGGTGCAGCCCAACAGCATGAGCTTCGGCACGTTTTGCAACTTCATCATCAACGGCAAGGACATGGCGCAGAACTTCGCGGCCACGTTCCAGGATTGCATGGGCCAGTGCGCGGGGACGACGGGGTGCAATGCGGTGAGCTACGACTCGAGCATGAGCCAGGGGTTCAAGAACTGCTACATGAAGACGGGGGCGTCGGCGAGCGACAACATCGCCGACCAGGGCATCGACACGGCCGTGGTGCAGAACAACGCCGCCGTGGTTGACCCCGCGCCCGCGCCGGTTTCTTCTGCAGCGCCAGCACCCCTTCCCGCCACGACAACGGTCGTACAACCAACGACCGTCATCCCGGACCCGGTAACAGTCTCAGCGGCCCCTGTGTCCGCCGCTCCAGCCACGACCCTCGTCCCGCTCAGCCAAGAACCCGCCCCGGCACCTGCACCCGCTCCAACAACAACAGGCGGCGCCGTCTTCTTCACACCCCCAGGGGTCGGCGGCGGCGCAACAACCACAGCCCCGGCCCCCGCACCCGTCTCGGTAGCGACCGAAACCGTCATCTCGATAATAACCTCAGTCTCGGTTTCCGATGCCGTCAGCGTGACCCAGCTGATCACTGTCCCCGTGACGACAGAAATTACCGCCACCGGTTCCCTCCCCTCGCCGGCGGCAGACGTGACCTCCGCGGCTTCCCCCTCGGCATCAGACGCCAGCGCCGCGCAGCTGGGGGGCGACGCGTCTCAGGCCGACGCCTCCTCCTCTTCTTCCTCTTCCTCGCGGGCCTGGATCGCCGCCCCCGTGGTGGGCTCCATCGCCGCCCTGGTGGTGGTCGTCGTCGTCTTCGTCATGCTGGGCCGGCGGCGCATGGCGCGCGGCAACAGTCGGCCCGGCACGGCGCGGACGCACACCTCGATGGACAGCGGGGAGTCCGGGGGCGGGCTGTTCACCACCTGGCTGCCCGGGAGCCCGAGGTTCAGGAACCGGATTTTGGGCGCCGCCGGTGCTGCCCCGTCGGGGATGGGGAACTTCTCGAGCGTGACCGGGAACACGGCCCAGGGACCCCCGCCAGGCGGGATGAGGGAGAGCGGGAGGAGTAGTATCTTTGGCGGAGGGTTGATGGGGGCGGGCGCGAAGGGGGAGAGGTTGGAGGACGTGGAGGAAGGGACTGATGCGTTTGGGAACCGGGTGAAGAAGGAGGGGGAGGGGCCGACGCCGGTGTATGAGGTGAAGAACGGGAGGATGGAGTTGAGGGAGAGCTTGAGTGGGATGAACGGGTTGTCGCAGAACCGGTGGAGCGAGAGGTGAGCAAGCATGGAGGCTAGGACGTGTGAGCGGAAGGCTTACAGGTAAATGCAGAAATAAGATCACCGATTATGTGTGTTGGTGAGTGGGCGGTCTGAACGGGATAGGGGCCAGGCGTGTCCAGGGTAAGGGAGGGCAGGGTTGCGTTGGGGAACCAATGGAGTCACTGGGTTCAAGCGTGTCTTTAACTGCTGACTATTATACTGTACAAACTAGCTATATATCTGGAAATGAGGTGCTGCTGTCTTGTTATCTCTACACATTCTGAGCACCGAAGTGTGCCCATCCTGTCCCCTAACCCTTAAGTGGTCTCTGAAAGCGTGTCTTCAGCGCGTCGTCTCATTGGGTCCAGCCCGGGTGGGAATCGATGTGTCATTCGGAGTTTGATAACCCTCGATAACCTGAGAGTCAACCGGAGCGATTACTCCACCAACTTCGCCGTTGGCTTTGTCTCCTTCTTTGCCTCTCCCCCAAAGATTCTCGTGTGTTTTCGTTGGTGTCCCAGTTGCTGGCACAAGAGGTCTGTCGGCATCAAGCGAGAGTAGGAACATCGACCTCGTATATCCCTGTAACCCCCAAGCTCGTCTTTCAAGCCGATCAGAAGAAATGGCTATCTACAGCGCCGTTCCGCCGCCACACGAGCAGCAGCACCCGCACTCTCCGTCCCAACATCACCAGCTGTCCAGCGCGTCGACGGTATCAGTGGACATCGAAGCATGGACCGTCTCGGCGCTCCAATCGCTCAGCATCTCGCCCGTCGCCGTGGGCACGGGCAATCCCTTGTCCATCCCCCTCGATGATGATGCCCGCCAGGCCGCCGCCGCGACGCGGATGAAGCTCCGCAACGTCAAGATCGACCAGGACGCCGTCGGCGCATCAGTCACCCCGCCGCGCAAGCTGCGACGCCGCGACAGCATGGACCGTCGGGAGGCCCTGCTGAAGGGGAAGGAAGGCAGCCGGCAGCGGCGGAGGTGGGAGAACGGTAATCCCGACCTTAACCCCCAGCTCGTCTACTGTTTCCAGTGCGGGCAGTCTAAGCAAAGCACAAAGCTAACGATATCCGGTGGTGACTGCCGCTGAGGCAACCCCCTGCCCCAGCGTCATCACTGCCAGGTACCTATGTAATAGACCGGCTCCTCCACCTCCCCAATGTCGAGCCCCCCACCCCAGCAGACTGGGACGTCCGCCCGACCTACCCGGTCCACAACCCGGTGCCCTACCAGCTAGCGCAGTTCTGGGACCAGAAGGGCGCCGTGCGCGAGCGCGTCGAGCAGCGCAACAAGTCCGCCTTCGGCAGCCGGAGCACGGTCGGCAAGGTGCCGCGCGACCTGCACACCAAGGCCAAGCGCACGCCGGCCGTCAAGAGCTGGCTGCGCGTGCTCGAGGAGCCGGTGCGGCAGTTCCTCGTTGAGCGGGGCAGCGCGGCGCAAGAGGAGAGCGACTCCAGCTGTCTCGATTCGGATGACGAGGAGATCGTCTTCGTCGGTCGGAACGGGTCCATGACTGACGCGCGGGCGTGGAAGAAGGCGCGCCGGGAGACGAAGGATCGCGAGGTCGTGCAGCAGGGCATGGTTCTTGAGTCTGCGGCGGATGATGAGAGTGCTTCGTTCAAGTATGTACCCCTATTCCTTTCGCTTGCTATTCAGTGTCTTGCCTCCGGTGACGCGGGTGACTTACTCTTGGTTCTCGTATAGGCGGTGGCTCACGCACTCAATATCCGACTACTACGGGCTTGACTCCAAGTCTGTCGAGATCGGTACTCCTGCGAAGAAGGTGGTCTATATCGGTATCAAGCGGGTGCAAGTCCCGCAACGAGAACTGCCACGGCCGCTGTGGGAGATGTTCTGACGTTGACTTCGAGTCAACTGCCGATCTGACTGTACACTACTTTGGCTGTTTCAAGACCGTTGGACGCAGGATGTAGGCTCGTGACGTTCAATAGACTGTAAAATAACCCATCACATAGGCCTTGCAACTGGTGGTTCCACGACATGGTGTCTTTTCGTGAGCCGTGAGATAGCGCACTACCTGTGCCTCTGAAGTCTGAGAGCTGATCCGTATGCAGGCAACGGCACTTGTCTAACCCGCTCATTGACACTATGCCGCGTCTCATCATTAAGATGATCAATTTGGGAAGAAACGTTGGGCTTCTATTGTAACCTGACCTACAATGCAGCACCTATGACCCCAGCACATGAGGCGCCTTAAAACACCATATTCAAGTGATAATAACAATGACGAGCAGACAAGCAGACAAGCAGACGAGAAAACTCGCAGACGAATGGCCCAACGACTGGACTAGACGACTAGACGGCCACAACGGCCGACGACTCGACGTTTCAACGTCGAGCACCTGATGAGCGGACGACTCGACGAATACATCAGCTCTCGGACGCGGGTGCCTGCATCAACTTCAAAGCGAGGCACTGGTACGATCGAGGCCTTAGGGTAGCTGTTGGAATTTTTAGCCGCTCGACAATGCTCATCGACATCTCACAGGGGTAAGGTAGTTCACATGAAAACCACTTTCGCAGGCAAAGCAATGACACATCTTCCTCACATCCCCGGTCAAGCCAGGGATTGCAATGAAGAATGGGTTCGCGTCGCCTGGAGGCAGTGTGATACCAGGGACACTGTGGAGTCCGGCCATGGGCAAGCCCAGAGGGCCGGTCTCCCGAGTTGCAAAAATAGGTATAATCAATGTTGACTCTTTCGAGCCATACAAGAGATTAAACTTGTAAGAACCTAAGTGCTCTTGTTAGCTGAACTTGTTCTATGAAAAAAAAAAAAAAAATGATACCTCGATGGGCGCCTGGTGGTACTCACAGATACTACACTTGATCTAAGCCAAAAGGCAAAGAGAGCTAAAGAGGAAAAAGGGAAACGGGAACGAAGTTCGGCGGGATGAACGAGGAATATATACCAAGGGTGGTTGGTCCGTGCATCCTTGCTTTTGACTGCAGGTTTCTCTTTCACCGTCTTGCCTCCTCTCCACAGTAGTGGAGGGATCCAATATCTGAGCGCTAGCGAAGAGTGACCCACGGGAAGGTAACAAGTAACGTACACGTAGGTACACTAGGTATCGCACTAAAGATGCGCTGTAGATTCACCCACCTCACTGGACAGTGATTGCCCGCGGAATGCAGACACGGATGGATTGACCTAGAGTGTGCCCAGCGGTCTTGTTGCTACAAAAGACTAGTCTAGAGAGTGTACCTTACCTATCTTGAATGGAAGCATAATTCACTTGAGACCAGTCGACCCTGCAACTTTGATACCGCCAGTTCAACGCTGCCGAATCACAGGTGTGCAACCAAGCTAGCATTACATTACGGTCTCCTCCTCCGCTTCCCCCACCACGACGTAACTCGGCAACCTCCCGACTCTTCGAGTCCCCAGACCCTGTCCCATCATCCCCTTGAGCTTCGTCCCAAGAGCACACAACCACATCTCGTTTTCCTTCTTGGCTCTGTAAATACCGCGCAAGCAATCACTATGGACGAGATCGCAAAGGAGTACGACGTCGTCGTGCTGGGCACGGGTAAGTACCCCGCATGTGGGGTTGAAGCTGTCACCGCATTGTCCATTGTCCGTCGCTGACCGCTGGAGCAGGCCTCACCGAGTGCATCCTCTCTGGGTATGGACGGGCTGATGCCTCTATATCAGTTGAGAGTTACGGATACGCTAACAGGAGCTTCTGGATAGTGTTCTGAGTGTCAAGGGCAAGAAGGTCCTCCACATCGACCGCAATGATCACTACGGAGCGTACGTCGTCCTCACCCCTCTCCTCCTTGCAGAAGTGACGACTAATCTCTGCGACCAACAGTGAAGCTGCTTCGGTCAACCTCGAGACGGTATGTTTGCCGTATCCATTCCCACAGAAACGCTCCCTAACAGCCAGAACAGCTCTTCAAGAAGTACGGCAACTACGCAAAAGGCACCGAGCCATGGAAGCAGTACGGCCGGCTAAACGACTGGAATATCGACCTCGTACCCAAGTTCCTCATGTCCTCGGGCGAGCTCACAAACATCCTTGTGTCCACCGACGTCACCAGATACCTCGAGTTCAAGCAGGTGGCAGGCAGCTATGTCCAGCAGGGGGCTGGCCCCAAGGCAACGGTAGCCAAGGTGCCGTCAGATGCCGCCGAAGCCCTCCGGTCGCCTTTGATGGGCATCTTCGAGAAGCGCCGGATGAAGAGCTTTATCGAGTGGGTGGGCCAGTTCAACCCCAACGATCCCGCCACACATAAGGGTGAGCCCCCGACCGCTTGTCCAAGCCCTAGCAACCCAAGGGAAGCTAATCCGAGTGCAACACAGGTCTTAACATGACACAATGCACCATGAAGGAGGTTTACGACAAGTTTGGCCTCGAGGCTACAACCAAGGACTTTATCGGCCACGCCATGGCCCTCTACCACAACGATGCTTACATCGACGAGAAGGGCCGCGCGCCCGAGGCCATCGAGCGCATCAAGTTGTACGGCAACAGTGTCGCCCGCTATGGGAAGTCTCCGTACATCTACCCTCTCTACGGCCTCGGCGAGCTGCCACAGGGCTTCGCGCGTCTCAGCGCCATCTACGGCGGCACTTACATGCTCAACACCAAGGTCGAGGACATCCAGTACGAGAACGGCAAGGCGACGGGCATCAAGGCCACCATGACCGGTATCGAGCCTCCCATGACGTTCGAGACCAAGGCCAAGATGATCATCGGCGACCCGAGCTACTTCCCCGACAAGGTCAAGGTCGTCGGCCATGTCCTGAGGGCCATCTGCATCTTGAAGCACCCGCTCGAGAAGACGAACGACGCCGATTCGTGCCAGATCATCATCCCGCAGTCGCAGGTCGGCCGCAAGCACGACATCTACATTGCCTGCGTGTCGTCGGCGCACAATGTGTGCCCCAAGGGCTACTACATCGCCATCGTCTCGACCATTGCCGAGACGTCGGCTAACCACCATCTCGAACTGCAACCCGGGCTTGACCGTCTCGGCAAGATTGAGGAGCAATTCATGGTAAGCTCCTTTCCCCCTCCCAGCTCTGATTGTACGTTCTCACGGTCTAACCGAATCTCTCCGTGTCTAGGGCCCGCCAATTCCCCTGTACGAGCCGCTCGAGGACGGCACCAAGGACAACATCTTCATCTCCAAGAGCTACGACGCCAGCAGTCACTTCGAGTCTACCACGGTGGATGTCCGGGATATCTACCGGCGCGCGACTGGAGAGGAGCTTGTGATTGAGGGTTTACGGGAGGGCATCCAGGTTGCCGAGGAGTAAAGAATGCGTAGCGGCTGAACAGGAACACAAGGAGGCCGAGGATATGGCTGGTCAGGGGTTAAGCATACCGAGTCTGTGGAGACTCACGATATCAGCTACTGTGGCTGCCGAAGATTATGGAAATTGATCATCACTCATGCTTGCTGCCTCGAAAGTCTAAACAAACCGCCTATTCAACAGTGCAGATGATCTTACCCCTCGTTGTGTTCTTTTCCATGAGCTCGTGCGCCTTCCGGATCTCCTGCCATGACATGACCGTGTCGACGTAGATCTTGAACTCCCCGCTCTCAAACAGCGGCAGGTACTCCTCCAGCTTGTCCCGCAGCTGGCCCTGATAGTTCTCGTCCCTGCTCCTGAGCGTGCTCCCCTCCACACGGAGCCTCTTGTACAGCAGCGGGCCGATATCAACCTCCTTCACCTTCGAACCGCTCATAAGTCCAAGCAAGACAATCCTCCCATCCCTGGCAGCCGCGTCTAGGTTCTTCTGGAAGTAATTCGCGCCCACGAAGTCAACAATCAGATCCACCCCCTTCCCCCCCGTCGCCTTCTTGACCTCCTCGGCCCAGTCCTGCTCCTTGTAATTGAACGCCGCCGTGGCGCCCAGCTCGTCCACCACGAAATCGCACTTCTCCTTGCTGCCCGCCGTGGCGTACACCGCGCTCGCGCCCGCCTTCTTAGCCAGCTGGATCCCCGCGATGCTCACCCCGGACGCGCCGGCGTGCCAGAGCACGCTCTTCCCCTCGGAGAACTGGCCCACAAAGTGCAGCGCCTGCGTGGCCGTGATCCAGGTCTCGGGGACCCCCGCGGCCTGCTCCCAGCTCAGGTGCGGCGGCTTGCGGAGTAGCATCTTGGAGCTGACGGCGACGTACTCGGCGTAGGCGCCGCCGTAGGCGAGGCCGAAGACCTCGTCGCCTTCCCTGAAGTCGCCGTGGGGGCCGGGTCCCAGGGAGGCGACGGTGCCGCTGAACTCGACGCCCAGGGTGGGCGGGGCCTGGGGCGGGAGGGGGTAGGCGCCCTCGCGCTG
Source organism: Coniochaeta hoffmannii (assembly GCA_030052785.1). NCBI lineage: Eukaryota > Fungi > Ascomycota > Sordariomycetes > Coniochaetales > Coniochaetaceae > Coniochaeta > Coniochaeta hoffmannii. The sequence goes on along the minus strand of JANBVN010000013.1, from coordinate 191,506 downwards.
GATCAGGTCCATGCGGTTGAGGCCGAAGGCGCGAATCTTCACGAGAGCTTGGCCTGAAGCTGGGGTCGGGATTGGGGTGGAGGGGTTGATGAAGAGAGCGTCGGCGTGGCCTTTGCCGCCTTTTACTTCTGGGGTTGGGTGTTAGTGGGTGAGAGGTGAAGGTCGCTAAGGGGTGGTGACTTACCGACTGCTTTCATGGTGTCGGTCATTTTGGAACCGAATTCGGGACGAAGTATGATGCTACTTGATCGTTTGATGGCAAGAGACAGGCCCCTTCTTTGACTCGTGCAGGTCTAGATTGTGATTTAGTCAATCTCGTCGCCGTTTATATGCAATCAATCACCAATCCAGATTGTCCCTCGAAAATGGTAGTCGTCACACTTGCTTCCAAAGCCCCGGCGCTGCCGATGACGTTGATTAGTGAGAATCGCGGCGTTGAACGCCGAGGCGATGCTGTGCGGACCTGCACTGCGGGGTTGACGGAATCGAAGAACGCCGCGGCCTGTCTTCCGTCATCATAAGGGTCATGAACGACTTCGTTCACGTCCAACCGTGATTGACGACACAGCCGTCGCAGGCTCTTGAATTACATACCCTTCATCCGCTCTGAGAGAGAAGCGATGATTGAGGAAACAGACTCGAAACTATCAGATGGACCTCTTCCAGAGCACTGCATATTCATGGGTGAGAGTACATCTCGAGAATTTCATAACAAGGAAGTCATCGTCTCGTAATCGAGTTCCAGAGCCTCATTCCCGATCCGAGTGGTCAAAATGGCCTCAGGACTCGAGATGGATCGGGTGACTGCGTTGAGACGTCGATATTGAAATGTGTTTTCGTCTTGCTTAGTTGGCGAGACACTTTCAATGCATTTCCTCCGGCGACCGATTTTGTAGCTTTGAATTCTGGTAATCTGGACGGTGACGTCCGGATTACTTGCTTGTCGGCTACCTGACGCTTCTCGCAATGGATCGATCTAGATGTGCTTGTCTCCCTCCCATCATTGAGGTCTACACTTACAGTCAGACAGAATGTACGGGCCGTGTCTGACCTTTTCAAGGTTGTTCGGTTGTCCGTCACCGAGCTTCGAGATCGCCTCTGCCAAGCATCAAGAGCGCGGTGTGGCCGCAAACAAGTAGGGGGTGTCTCGATATCATGATCCACGATTGCACCTGCCAAGTCACCTCCCCACCATGACAGTCGGACGGTGAGAGATGAGAGTCTTATCTCGCTTGGGCCCGAAATCAACAAAGGAAGAAGCCCTGGTCATTAAGACAGTTGTGGTGCTCATCTGTCAATACGAGCGCTCTGGATGAAGACTTCATGATGTTGATATGCCCACGAGATGACGGCTGCAATTGCTATTTCGAAGCTTGTATTCCGGCTTCCGTCCACACAATGACGCCCATGGCCATCATTCACAATCCTCTGCATAAAAACAGAACTGACAGCACTGCACAGTGCTAAAAATGATGGGAAGTCTCTAGGCTCCCGGTTGCTTACTGTGCTTTTGTTCAGAGTCCGAGCCGAGCGCTCAGGCCAACCATCCAGAGATACTACTGTGTACTGTGCAGACTGACTGTGCTTGGTATTCATTTCCGTCAGGGGCGGCACCAACAGGCGTTGGCAGCTGCTAGTGGTCGACATGTGCTGGTACCTGCAGGAAAGCTCTCCTCCATCCAGAGCCAAGCATCTGAATCTCACAGCAGTTCCTGCATCTGGGCAACGAGTCCACCATCAGTCCATCCGTCATCGCAGGCTCTGAATGCGGTCATCAGTTGAATGCGCAACAACGACAGCGCATTCGGCATCTCGCAGTTGCTTTCATCAATGTGTCTCCTAGTCATATGTAACGGGCTCTTATGTGACGAGTTCATTTATTTCTTCGAATGCACGGCGTCAACTGGTCTCTACTGCTCATTTTACAACCGTAGCGCTAACAGCGCCGTTAGGCCTGAACTTTGCAGCGCTCTCCCTGCAGGTTGATCGATCGAGGCAAGTCCCGGTGCTTGTTACAGTTGCATTCGCAGGATGGCGGCCCCTGGATGCGTCCTGGGCGCCCGCAAAAGGTCCCCTTTCCGGTGTGCTAACAGGGGTTATACATCCACACCCCTGGCTGAGCCTGCCATATGACCCGCTCGTGATTTGCCAGATTTAAAATAACATGTCCTTTTGAACCAAGGAGAAAAGACTGGGGAAGTTCAGGAATACGGGCTGGATCCAGACGGTTGGTGTGGCCGCTGTGGCGGCTAGTGACCCGGTTCACCCCTGTCAGTTGCCCGTGCTACCACAATCCGGCCCTCTGCGCCAGATGCGCCCTCACCCACACCACGATGGACCCCAATCTCGCCCATTTTACGGGGACCACTAGGGGGCTCGCAGTTATAAAACTCTACGCCCCCGGGCTCTCACAACAGCTTCTGGTCTCTCCTCTTCACCCACACACCATCGTTGCATCGCTACCCTGACTTTTAGTCAAGTTCATTCGTTACCAACCTCAACAACCCATCACCTCACCGGTCCTCTTCGAGTAATATCTTAATACCTCCACCACCAAACAAATCAGTCAAGATGAAGTTCTCCGCTGCTGCCGTCCTTGCTGCCGCCGCTGGCGCGCACGCCTGGTCCAACGTCACCTACACCACTGAGACCGTGACTGCCCTGACCACCTACTGCCCGGGCCCTACTGAGATCGTCCACGGCAGCACCACCTACACCGTGACTGAGGTACGATTGCTCATCCTTACTGCGGCTGTGGGATCCGAGAGACCGGGGGCATCATATTCTCACACTTGGGAGCTACATGGGAGACGGTGGATGAGATGCTCTCCTTGGGATACTTTGATATACCACAGCCGCAGCCAAGACAAGCGAAAAGACAGACCAGTCAAGCTAACAGACGATGCCAGGCCACCACCCTCACGATCACTGACTGCCCCTGCACGGTCACCAAGCCCATTACCACCGTCTCGTCAGTAGTCTGCAACACCTGGTGAGCTAGCAACGCTCCCGTGTGGAAGCAAGAGTATGCTAACACTAGATTCCAAGCACCAGCTACGCCAACACCACCACGGCTGCCCCTACCACCTACACCACCAAGACCACCCCCGTTGGCACCATCAGCGCCACGACCACCAAGGCCACCACCCTCCCCACTGCCGGTGCCGGCAAGGTTGCTGCCCTCTCGGGCGCCGGTCTGGCTGGTGTCCTCGGCCTGGCTGCCTTCATCCTCTAAATTCCTTGTCAAATATTCAACAAATACCCGTATATGCCGCATATGATACCCTGACTGGATTTGCGGGTTCAATGGAATTTGGATGATTGTCTGTGCGGATTCATGAAGACAAACCTGGCATGGAACTTGTGTGTGGAGGCGATGTGTGGCTGTCTTGTCGCATCTCCGGTGCGGGAAGAGTCGCGGTCTCGCCCTTGACCCTGGCGGGTTCACTTCATAAATTTGTTTCGAGGTGCTGGAGTTTTACTCGTCGCAGGCATATATGTCAAAGTATGTGTGCGGTCTTGTTTTCTTCGCATCTTGGGGCTCTCTCGGAATAGTGTTCATGGAGTAGCTCTCTAGACAAATATCAACACTTTCCAACCCAATCTTATTCTTTCATCAGAACCTCACTCAGTGTTGACTCTACATATTTGTATCTAATCGACGCTAAGGGTCACTTTTAACAGCATGATTATGGAACTTCTATGTTTCCTGGTCAACAAGCCTGCTAGCATGACCTATTTTCGGTGGATTGACTCAGTGAACCCTGAGTCTAGAAGCTGTCTCATCCCAAAGAACGGGACGGCTCCATCCTAGACTCCAGTCTACATACCTTCTGCCATCCCTTGCAGTAGCATCGTGCGTCTTAGAAATTCGCATTAGAGTGTAGAATGCCGTCTTGTATAATACGGCAGGATTGTGCATCGTCAGACAAGCATAAGTACTTCTTTGCATATGGTTTAAGCTTGTGTCGTCAGACGGGAGGGAAATCCAAGCCGGCAAGGGGCCAGCCGTCTGACAACAGCAGGTCGCCCGAGTCCCGACAACCAGAAGGCGGAAGTCCGTAAACCAGGTGAAGAGGGATGATGCAATCAGCCGATTTATTACCGTCAACCCAGATCTCCCGTCTCGCAAACCTTATTGCAAGTTTCTGTCTTTCCCGGTTCACACCAACAAAAGCCGTTTGCGTCGAATTGCTGTCTCAGAAACAGGCTGGAAATTATCATCGCACCCAATAGCGCAGTGTGTCATGGGCCGCAATAGGTAAGCGCGCACCGCCGACTTGCGTAATCACAGAGGAGCCACTACCGGACGATCCTGCGATCCGGCAAGAACCTGTTATGATACCACGGTTTCTAAAACTGGGCAGTCTCCATTCAATTCGGAATATCCATCCTGGTTCTTGACGATCACAGCGGTACCATCCATTAAGATATAAGGTAGTTAGTTTCCTCACTAGTACACAGTAGACATAAAGACATGGAAAACACCACCGTCTTGATCTTCCATGGGAGCCCGTCAGGCCCGTCAACACGATGATTGCGCGTTTGCCGTGGCCAGACCCCTCCTTGATCTTCCCCCTTATGCAGGTACCATCGCTTGGTGCGCGTCAATTCGCGAGGGGCCGGGGGTGGCAAAAACGAAAACTCGACAATTTCCGGACCGAACGGCCTGCTACACGTGTACACTACTAGGCACACACCCTTTGCTCCCAAATGGGAAGCACAGTGTTAGTCGCAGAACGCTTGCACGGTGCGTGGATTTGGAAGCTTCGCCGCCGCTTGTTGGCTCCGTCCCTGGTACGGATAATCGTCCGTTGGTTGAGCCAATTTTGGTTCCATCCTTTCATGAGCTTGTCGAGCGCGACACCGGCGCGAGAGTTGCAGCCAACGATGCATGCTTTTGATACCGTGAATGTTGTCATCATAACAGCGAGTTCTGACAGCGAAATTGGAGAATCCTCCATCGGTCACGGTACACGATCGTATGGTAACGTTATTCAGACGGTCTGAGCCTTTGTGGCCTGTGACGCTCATCTCGGGAGCCGCCTAAGGTAAAGCCCATCCATCACCCTCTCATAAAACCGAAACCTTACTGCCTCCCCTGTATTGAGGAATGTCTCCAGCATATGTATTGAAGAGAGAATGTGCGGATCCGACTGATGCCTCCCTGGCTCGTGGCTTTAGCAGTGGCTTACCCCGGACTGTTTGCCGTTGCCGGGTGCTCGGTCGGGGTAGCGGGAATGCGGGGAAGCTCTGCACCTCCATCCGTCCACGACAGTCAGCTGCAATAGCTGTAGCCAAGCTCCATCTGGCATTGGGGTAAGTAGTGGCGTGGTTCAATATTGATAACCGAGGAAGTTTTGATACGGATGAACGGCGAGTAGTGAAGTTCAACTACAGCTGTGGTTTATATCTACGAGATCAAGTCCAGTGACTTGAATCCGTTGGCGTGCAAACGGCCACTTCTCACCAGTAAAAGACAAGATGGCTCATCCGCAAGACGAGGTGCAGCACCACTCCCTCACGGACCCGGAGTCCTTCTGGGGCCACCATGCCGAGCACCTGTACTGGCACAAGAAGCCCTCGGCCGTGCTCTCGCGCAGCCACAAGCAGCTCCCGAACGGCACGTCCCACGACCACTGGGAGTGGTTCCCCGGGGGCGAGATATCGACTTGCTTCAACTGCGTCGACCGCCACGTGCACGCCGGCCACGGCGACTTCCCGGCCATCTTTTACGACAGCCCGGTCACCAAGTCGAAGCAGACAATAACCTATAAGGAGCTCCTCGATGAGGTCGAGACATTTGCCGCCGTCCTACGCCAGGAGGGCGTCAAGAAGGGAGATGTGGTTCTTGTGTACAGTAAGCCGAGCCCCCAAAACCCTACACACTCATATATATATACATATGTCTTTTTATATCTTTGCTAACAACTCCCCCAGTGCCCATGATCCCCGCCGCCCTGATAGGGATCCTAGCCATCAACCGCCTCGGCGCCATCCACGCCGTCGTCTTCGGCGGCTTCGCAGCCGGCGCGCTCGCCCAGCGCATCGAGGCTTCCCGGCCCGTGGCCATCCTGACTGCCTCGTGCGGCATAGACGGCAACAAGCCGGCGCAGGCGTACCGCGCCTTCGTCGAGGAGGCCGTGGGCATCAGTCCCTGGAAGCCGTCGCGCACCATCATCTGGCAGAGGGAGCAGCTCAGCTGGCACCCGATCCGCAAGACGGAAGGGGAGCGGAGCTGGCAGAACCTGGTCAAGAGCGCGAGGGCGAGGGGGTTGAGGGCGGAGTGCGTGCCGGTCAAGTCGACGGACGGGATTTATATCATCTATACGAGCGGCACCACCGGGTTGCCGAAGGGGGTGCTGAGGGATAGCGGCGGACATGCGGTCGGGTTGCACATGAGCATCAGCTACCTGTTTGGGATCCACGGGCCGGGAGACGTGATGGGCTGCTTTAGTGATATCGGGTGGGTCGTGAGCCACAGCTACACGCTCTACGGTCCGCTGCTCACCGGTGCGGCGACGGTGCTGTACGAGGGGAAGCCGGTGGGCACGCCGGACTCGTCGGCCTTCTGGCGGATGGTGGAGGAGTACAAGATCAACACAATGTTCACCGCACCTACCGCCTTGCGCGCGATCAGAAAAGAAGACCCCGAGAACAGGGCCATCACCGCGATCGGGCAGCGGGGAGGGCTGAGGAGCCTCAAGGCGCTGTTCCTCGCGGGGGAGAGGTCCGAGCCGGCTATCGTCTCCATGTACCAGGACCTGCTGAAGAAGTACGGAAGCCAAGAAGGCGCGGGGGCGCACGTCATCGATAACTGGTGGTCCTCCGAGTCTGGGTCGCCAATATCGGGCATCGCGCTGGTGCCGCACGCGGGCAAGGATCGCAAGACGGACAAGAAAGAACATCCGCCCCTGCAGATCAAGCCCGGTAGCGCAGGAAAGCCCATGCCCGGGTTTGACGTGAGAGTCGTGGATGACGAGGGGAATGAACTGCCCAAAGGCAAGATGGGAAACATTGTCCTCGCTGCGCCGTTGGCGCCAACGGCATTTCGAACGCTGTGGGAGGATGAGGAGAGGTTCTATAACGGATACCTGAAGAGGTTCGGCGGGAAGTGGGTTGATACCGGGGATACGGGTGTCATCGACGAGCACGGGTATATCCATATCATGGCGAGGTCAGATGATGTTATCAACGTTGCAGCGCATCGCTTGAGCACAGGTAAGTCCCATCCAAAACGGTCCCTACCAAAGGAGAAACCCAGCTTCTCACGCCGCTTCTCTTACAGGGAGCCTCGAGCAAGCCATAACCTCGCACCCGCTCGTGACCGAAGCGTGCGTGGTGGGCATCCCGGACGCGCTCAAGGGCCAGATGCCCTTCGCGTTCGTCGGCACGAGTGACGACTCCGTCTCGGACGAGCAGCTGCTGGCAGAGCTGCAGAAGCTCGTGCGCAAGCAGGTCGGCGCCATCGCCTCGCTGGGCGGCATGATCCGCGGCAAGGGCATGATACCCAAGACGCGGTCGGGCAAGACGCTGCGGCGGGTGCTGAGGCAGCTGCTGGAGAATGCCGTGCACGGGGAGTTCGACAAGGCGGTCGATGTGCCGTCGACTGTGGAGGATGCCAGTGTTGTCGACGTTGCGCGGGCGAGCATCAAGGCATATTTCCAGGAGAAGGGCGCGGTTCACCGGGCTATTGAGGAGAGGGCGAAGCTGTGATGTCTGTTACGTCTTCCGAGTTTTCGACCCTATAGATAAGCTTGATAGCGAGTATTAAGGCCACATGTCTTAGCAGCTGGCGCAACTCCATATCGTTACCTTGGTCGTCGTTTAAGCCAAGACGCTTTGCCCAAGTCAGTATTGGATATGTAGGGTGTAGCTGCGTCGACAGGGCGCTCTACACTGCTTCTCCTATAGAACAGGTCCATTGATCTGCATCCTCTGCCTTGTGTGGTAGTGTCATCTGCCGTCTGTCCAAGGTCCTCGATCTCATAAACCCATCCCTTGAGCAAGTTGAGCTTGCTCGAACCATATCTTGCAGCCTCAATCACGTGACATTGAATTGCCCAATGAGAGAGCTCGAGTTTTCCACAGCTGTGACGTCCCACATTTCGTGAGCCGAACGGGCGACGCATCGAACCTCGAACCAATCCCTCAGTTGCCCCCAACCCGACCCGATTGCCAACCACCAGCCAATTGGCCATTCTTTCCACCATGCGCCGGACACTCTTCCGTCTCGCGGCGGTCAAGCCAGCGCGCTACCTCGAGCCCGGCGCGCCGACGGGCATCACGGGCCTCGTGACGCACAGCTCGCCGCGGGCGACGCTCCTCTACCTCTACACAACGACGCTCGACAAGCTAAAGGCCGTGCCGGAGCACTCGCTCTACCGCCAGAGCGTCGAGGCCGTCACCAAGCACCGCATGTCGATCGTCGAGCAGGCCGTCCCCCCCGGGTACGCCGAGTGGGCCAAGAAGGCGCAGAAGCTGGTGGCCGACCACCCGGACCAGTTCAACGTCCTGGAAGCGGCCTCGGGGTCCGTCGACGGCGCCGCCGCGGCCAAGATCGAGAGGGGCGGGCAGGTCTTCATTGTGAGGGATATCGCGGAGGAGGTCGACCCCAGGGATCAGGAGTGGGACGGCGAGCGCGATACCGGCAGCGGTCCCGAGGGGCTGGCGCAGCAGAAGGACTTGTTGGAGTCGAGGCATCTGAAGTGGGAGCCTGAGCCGCAGTTGACGGCCGATCAGTGAGTGGTGCCTGGCCACGCGGATACGTTGGGGTAGCGGTGCTAACTCAGACGCAGGATCCAGGAGCTCGAGAACAAGATCGGTGCTGGCTTGATTGAGGAGGTTGTTCAGGTGGCCGAGGGAGAGCTGAAACTTGTTGATACTATGGTTAAGGCCAAGGTGTAAGTTGCGTTCCTTCCTGCTCAAGTGGCTTCTTGATCAAAGACTGACATGCCTTTTGCAGCTGGGAGGATCTGGAAGAGGCACCAGCAGAGGGACAATGGAACTACTTCGAGCGGACGTCGTAGATACTGCGCATCAATAAGGGTCCGCGCTTTGAGTGTGTTGGGGGAGGTGTACAACAAATTGAGGCGCTACGGGAGAATTGTACATATTGTAGAGGTGCATGCGACAGGCAATGGAAGAAAGGAGACACGACTGAACCTTTACCATGTGGCAGATTTGTTTTATGATGCTATTATCTTGTGACGAAAGACCCACGAAGGCCAGAAATGGCCATGTCCTGCTCCTTTCAAGTTGGGCCGATGGATTTACATGCCGTGTTCCAAGGGAATCCGTAGAGCAAGGTAGTTGAGATAGACAATGTACGTTGAAAACTCAATTATGCTTTATTTGGTCTTCATTCCGAGAAAACGTCTTTCTCAACCTCAAGACCTACAACTCTCGGAATTTGCAATCACTACTTTCTCACAACGCAACCCATTTTTCTACGTTAATCCATCGCGAGGCGACTGGCAAACAAACAAAAGATGAAATCGTAGCTTGATATCCACCTGAACAACGACTGATATTGCCACTTTTCAACCGCGCCGCCACTACAGTCCCAACAACGACCTAGAAGTTAAAATCACGAATACCCTACACGCGTCTCGGTTAAACAAACCCCAAAAACGGCAGAGACAGAGGAATGTCCTCCTCAACCCCGCAGCACGCCGCCGCCCGCAAACCGCGGCACAAGCGCAAGCGCTCCGCCTCGCGGCACCGGGACGGTCTCCCGCCGGGCACCATCAACCCACACTCGCACCCGCCCGACCTCCTCAAGCAGTTCCGCGTCGCCGGCCTCCCGGAGACGGAGCTGCTGCCCTCGGTGCCTGATTTCCCGCACCGGCCGCTTCCCCGGGGTTACCTGCGGCGGCGGCAGCAGCCCGGTGAGCCCGAAGGGGAGGGAGAGGACGACGAAGGGGGTGGTGAGGAGAGCGGCAGAGAGCCGGCTACTACCGGGGGAGAGACGGATGGGGAGACTGATGCTGAGGTGGGGAAGAGGAAGGCGGCTGAGAGGCGGCTGAGAGGGGTGGGGAGGGAGAGGAGGGAGAGGGAGAGGAATATCGGCGTGCTGGTTGGGATCTTGCGGAGGTGCGTGGCGGAGGGCGATATGGTGAGGGCTAAGCGGGCTTTTGGACTGCTGGTGAGGGCGAAGATCGATGGACGGGGGGTTGACCTGAGGAGTGAGGGCTTTTGGGGGCTCGGGGCGGAGATTCTGATGAGGGATGGGGAGACGCCGGGAGAGGGAGGGGACGACGATAGAGGAGGGAGGAAGAGGAGATGGGGTTCCGTGCAGAATATGGTGCTTGTGAGGCGGTTTTTCGAGGATCTGATCCAGTTGCACCCTTATAACCGGCTGCATCCGGATGCTATCAGTGCGCTGGACTTTTACCCCGTCCTGTTCAGCTGCGAGATGTATAACGTGCATGTCGAGCTGGAGATGGCGCTTGGGAGGGTAGACGAGGAGAACGAGAAGGACAGCGAGATGCAGGACGATGATAGCACGCGGGAGAGGAGGTTAAAGGCTGCGAAGGACGAGCTAAGGGAAGGCGCGCTGGAGGTGATGAGGGGGGTGGCGGGCCGGATGGACGAGCTGATGATGACTCTGCCCTACTCCAAGAGCTTGGAAATGCTGCGGCTACGAGGCATGATTGCGTTGTTCATGGGAGACTTGGAAGTGCCCTCGCCTCCGCGGGAGGAAGACGAAGAGGAGGAAGGCATGATGAAGAGGGATACAGAGCAGAAACGGGCGGTCGGCTTGTTCAAGAAGGTGCTGGCTGGCGGTGGTGAGTTAGAGCCGTGGATACGCAGGCTTGTGGCCGAGCACGACGAGGACGATGAAGAGGAAGATTCCGAGGACCAAGATGACACACCACTGTCCCTGCCAAAGTTCTCTTCGCTTCCGATGAGGTAGATATCCCTCAAGTCTAAGATAACCTCACTGCACTGCCCTTACGTCTTCTCCTTGGCCCATCTTTGAAACAACAAGGCCCTGTTGCCATTCCCGCTCATGATACACCACGCGCCGTCAGGGCTCCAGGCGCATTGTCTCCCCACAAACACGCCCTCCCGGTGCAAATCTTTCTGGAGAGCTATCAACTTGTGCGGCTTGAGCGGCTCCTCTGACACCCCGTACATGCTCTCCCAGTGAGCGACAACGTCTGGCGCAAACTCCAGCGCCGGTCCCGCGACGTCTGGAACTGGCGTTGCTGCGGCAGATAATGCAGGCGACTCATTCTCGGTCTGATCCATCAAAGCCTGTGCTGCTTTGCTGAGGTTATCGGCCTTTTTGGGCGCCTTGGCCGGAAGCCACGCCGGCCGCTCGATCTTGACTCTTCTGTCTCTCTCCGGGTCCTTCAATTTCTTCATGAACTTGTCATACTCTGTCAGTCTCGAAAAGTCCCAGAACATGGCTTTGGACTTGGCGTTGCAGAACGCGAGCACTGTGTGTTTGCCGGGAGCCTGGAACACGCTGAACCGCGTGAAGAAGAGCTGCCCGCATTCGGGAGTCGAGAACTCGAGGAGGCGCGTGTACTCTGCGGGGCACGACGCGGGAGTTTCGTTGGCAAAGGCGGACCGGGTGATCTTCTTGGGGTTATATGCCGTCGGGGCGTCTAAGGGTGACGGGGGTGGATTCGACGAGTCGAAGCCCTCGATGCGCCACAGCACAATGGTTTCTTCGTAGCACGACCTGGAGAGTATGTAATCACCGATGAAGGCAATGCTGTAGCAGTCAGACCAAAGTATCTCATGTACGTCGATTCATATGGAACAGGCAAGAAACTTACCAGTCGACCAAGTTGCTATGAATAGCCCAGGTTGAGAAATGCGGATAATGGACGACAATTGGTACGTCCATATGCTCGTTGGGTATGTCAGGGAGCGTCCACTACCCAGACGAGATCAGTATACCACGTCCTGAAATGCGTCTCTGGAGCAGGCCACGTGCTTACCAGGTTGACTACTTGATCGTGCCCAGCGGATAACAGGTACCGCCCTGTCGAGTGCCATGCCTGGTACGTGTCAGTCATCGACGGAAGGAAGCGAGACAATAGTACCTCGGACTCGACGATCCGGGAATAGGCCATGCATGCGCACCACAGTCAGTAGATTCCATTGATGACCTTCGCCGGCAAGAAGCGCCACGCAGGGTTGCTTCTTATGAACAGCAGCGAGACTCCATACCCTGACGGTAGTGTCGTCTGCTACTGACGCGATCATAGACGGATCACTGGGGTTCGTTGCCACGTCATTAATGCCCTGATGGCCCAGTTAGTGTCTCTGTCTCTCGCGCGGCCACCCCGGACGTATACATACGTCACCGTGCCCTGTGAACGTCTTTGGTATGTTTGCGTTAGCATTGGAAACCCTCCCATTGGTGAGGTCGAATACAGGGCTTACGTCGAATATGGTCCCTTCTTTCACGTCGTAGATCGTGATGAGGCAGTCCTCGCCAGCGATGCATAGAAGAGGCCTGTCGGTTGCGGGATCTTTGGCCCAACAACATCCTATCCAATAGACATCCGGCTGAACAGTGGTCAGCAGATATAGCGCAACCGTTGTAAAGATGGGTTGCGTAGTCGCACATTGTCCTCGTCTGCTATGGTAAACATTCGAATCACTTCAACCGGGTGATCCTTGGTCTGGATTATCCGAGCGACGATAGCCTGAGTTGCAATGCGCTGTCAACATCTCATGGCATTCTATTATCAAGTCTTGACAAACTGACATGGTTCTTCGAGATCACCGCGAAAATGGGCTCGGATCCAGGAGGGTTGTACGGATAAAACTTCACGTCGTAAAATTCCGGACCAGCTTTCCATGGTTAGCATACGAGTCGTCCGGGGGGCGATGTGCTCTGTTGCAAGTGTGCAACTCACCCTCTTGTGGCTCCTAAAGTTGAGAGCATATGTGAGCATGGGCACCATCTTAGAAGTCAGCCGGCAACAGTGCGACCAGTGCGACCTGCGACCTACCTCCCAACTGAAAGCGGCGCGAAGTTTGGGCAGCTCCCATTCACCAAGACTTTCCGGCCCTCGCGGCATATTGACCCTCGTGAGCCAGTGCGTCGCGATCGATGGCGATGAAGCTGTGAGTGGAGAACCGCGTTGGAGACGGGACTTCAGCCCACAAACCTCACCGAACCGAAGGTCGCTCCGGAGACTTCAAAGTATTAATGCAAGGCCAAAGTGGACTCTCGCATGCTTCAAAGAATACAGACAAGAATTCCTGCTGGTTCTTGTAGCTTGACGATGCGACGTTCGTCTGATGTGGTTACGAGTCTGCAATTCCAGTGGCGGCGGCAGCTACAAGCGGTTCAGTTTGAGAAACCCGTGCTTTCACGGTATCACGTGGATACGTGTCTCAGCATCTGTCCAAAGCCACTTTCCCTCATGCAAACAACTCAAACTCTTTGACTGAGTAGGTCCACAAGAGAGAATGTATATTCAAGGACGTGGAACCACAAGCAGATATCCGACTCATGCAAAAAGGGTTAAACGGGAAGACGATTTGATGACTCGGTGCATTCACGGAGGCACCCCCCCAGTAGATCGGACCACTGAACCCTACAACCGATGCTGTACTCGAATCTTCACAACAGCGCAATGGGAGTTCCTCAACATCACACGTCGCCGCTTGTGATGCGGACGGACCGTTCCATCATGATACATAACGTTACAGCTATCTGTCGGCAATTGTTCCCCAGGTCACTGAGCGGCCAGCGGCTCACCGCCGTTGTCGACTTGCGATCCCCCGCGGCCCAGCCTTCCAGGCCGTGCACAATCACGGGCCGTGGTAACGGCTGAAGATGCTGGGCCTGCGTCTTTTGGTTGGTCAATCCGCTCTACGGACGTATGGCCCGTGGACTGCGTGGTAGTAACGGGTCTTGGACCCTGTCGGCCTGTCCAGGTGGGAATATACCTCCCTTGCCAAGGCACGACCCCGATGGCATAGTATTGTCCTGTCGAGGACCGCTTGTTGTTGTTGAGTCAATCACAGTTGTCGGCGAGGAAGTTGGCAAGTCCGCAATCTCTAATTCATCGTCCTTCGACCCGGATCTTTTGCCCATCGGCACTTCGGAAGTATCTAACTTGTGCTGCTATAACAACTGTCAAACACCAGTAGCGCAATCCCAGGAACCTGGTTTGACGGCGAGCACAGGCGGCGGCAACGCCAGGCCGCCCCAGGACACTGAAATTGCAACCTTACCGGCACTTGATTTGGTTGATCCACAAAGTATCGTCTGGAACTCTAGCCTTGCGAGCCTCGCAAGCTCTGCCAAAAGGGTCTTGCTTCGTCTCTGTCGCACGAAAGGCCAAAGCCATCAGAACTTGGTTCATCCGTACCGATAGGGCTACTCACACGGCAGCATTTACCGAGGCGGCGGGATGGGGATCAAGCCTCTGGCCTCACCGCGTCGGGAGCGAACATCATCGAGAATTCAACCTGCAGTCTCAGACCCAGAAAATACGGGTGCGAGCAACTTCGGACCGCACATGACGGCTCATGCATCGTGGGAAAAGCATGGTCAGTGACGGTCACTGGATGGATGCAAGAAGCCAGTGCATGTTCCAGCTCCAGATGCCTTGCAATTAGCCGGCCCGGACAAGGCATGTATGCAGCTCTCCCCCAACAATTCCAACAATTCCAGGTGTGAGCCACTGAGCCAGCGCTGTGAGCGAGGTGGACTCCGCTGGAGAGCAGACCCGTCGCTTGGCGGACTGCGGAGCATAGGCTGTACCGAACGAGCCAGAACCAAACAGTACTGGCGCTGGTACGTAGCACGTAGCACATGCAAGGACAAGCCCCCGGCCCTACTGACAGGCATGTTCCATGTGGGGAGACGAGCGGGCAGCTTGGACTGAAGATCAGTCCGTCTTGTTGCAGCTGCACCTCTTTTCATCCCGTCTTCTCCTGGGCTGCATTTCTCTTGGGACTCAGTTCCCACGACGTAACGGTACAACATCCCTTATGAGAGGGCCAGCGCTGTACGTGTTGTGTGGCAGACCATCTGTTTGATCAGCGTTCAGCACACGGAACGAGGATCAAGACCAGACAGCTCTAACCCCTTCCACTTGCCCTTCGTTCTGGCATTGAAGTCTTTATACCTCTACGTTGGAGCCACAAACCTCGCGACGAATCCTGCGACTAATAGGGGGTGAATTCTCGTCGACACCGCGTAACAAGAAAGCCCTTCGCTTTCTTCCCCCCGAATTATCTCTGCTGTGGCGCTTCTCTTTTACCGACCGTTCTCCTGGGTCCAGCTATCTCTCGTCTCTTAGCTGCCGCTGCATTGATCCGAAAACGAAGAACCAGTCGTGGAACCATCAACACAGACAGCCCTCTTCGACAGAGTATTTTTAACCAAACAACAGTCCCAGAACCCGGCGTCCTCGCGAGCAGCAGGCACCCCGACTCTCGGTCTCGCCAGCCAGACCTGCACCTTGCCGTTGTCCCATGTGTCTTCGCCGTCTCGGCAATCCTGGTCTCTGGTAGACCTCGTGAAACTTGACCTCCACCGTTCCATGGTGACGGCCGGATCTATGTGCCACAGTGCTCCGTCGGGCGAAATAGACGTCTCTCCTGTGCTTCCCAACTCCAGTGGTCGACCTGGCCAGAGACAGCGGTTTCGCTATCTGCACGACAGCAACTACACCGACTACTAGGTAGCCGCGAAAGCCTAGACATAAGAGACTGTCTCTGAGCTTTATCCCCGTCCTCCTAGTCGTCCGCCGTCGGGAGTTGACGAGCACTCCTCGAAACGCAGTTCCACCACTATTTCGTCCGTGCAGGGGACCTTTCTTGTGAACTATTACCCAGAGACCGAGTCATTCCGGCACAAGAATTGGCACCAGCTATATCCCAATGGATCCCCAGGACCAGACGTTTATGACAATACACAGTGAGTTCAGCTGTCTGGGTTCAATTGTTTGCGGGATGCATCTTTACGACATGAAGGAAGAGGCTGGATGGTGTGTGAAGGTGACGGAATACGCGCACATGTGCGGGCTCCGGACCTGAGTCCGGGCGATTTTTTGGTGTTGACAGATATCATCACAGTCTGGCTGACAACGCACTCTCTTACACAGACCTCACCCCCGAGGCAACTATACTCTTTGCATCCGACTCGGTCTACGACATCCTGGGATACCAACCCTGGGAAATACAAGGCAAATCATGTTTCGATTACTTCCACCCTGACGAGGTTCCTTTCGCCCGCTCCGTCCACAACCGAGGAGTCCTTCTCGACAAGGCCGCCGTCCTGCATTATGCCCGCATCCGAGCGAGCGACGGACGCTGGGTGAGCTGCGAGTGCTGCTTCACAATCGTGCACGATGTGCTGGTGGCGTGTACCAGCATCTATCTCCGGGGCGAGAAGAGCGAGAGGCGCGCCCTGGAAGCGCCTCAGATCCGCCGCATATTCTCGTGCTCTCCGAGGGACCCCCGCTATCATATGCTGGAGTATCTCTCGCCCAAGTTCAAGATGCCTCCCATGGAACGAGAGCCACGCGCGGCGTTGATACTAAACCGATTCACTCGCAACCTGAGCATCATGTTTGCAACTAATGCCGTGTCGACAATCCTCGGACTCCAGCCAAACGAAATCAAGGACAAATCCTTTTACGACTGTATTCAAGAGAACTGTCTTCAAGATGCCATCCGGTGCTTGGAAAGTGCCAAGGCAAACGAGTCCATAGCATATCTTCGCTTCTGGTACAGAGATCCTCGCGTCGGTGAAGAAGACGACGACGATGACATGGAAGACGAGGAAGAGGAAGAGGATGATACGGAAGCGACGACTGACTCGGAAGGCGGTGGCGCAGTCCTCTACGAGGCCATGGATGTTGACAGCGACGGTTCTCCTTTTGGGGCTCCCTTGGACAGGAACGATTACGGCAGAAGTGACCTGAGACCGGGGCTGTCTTCTCATGCAAGTAGCTCATTCTCCGAAGCCGGTCCGTCTGCCGCGTTCTCGGCCCACCGGACGCCAATATATCAGACCCCTGGAACATCGTTTGCATCAGGAAGCACGATGCGACCGAGGGACACCCCCGTCCTTGGACCTGGACGGAGACGAAACAGACAGCGAGCCGGACCGGAGCCCATTGAACTCGAAGCTGTTGTATCGTGTACATCTGATGGACTTGTGGTTGTCCTCCGGAGAGCCCGACCACCAATCCCGGCACCGCACCCGCCTCTGGTACCTGCCGTCAACTACGAGAACGGGCTCTTCGCTGCCCCATGGGGCCAGAATCCGATCCGTCCCCAGCTACCGCCGGAACTACTGTATACATTTCGGCCGCCTCTGATGCCGGAGCACATGCCACTGCGCGAGAGTGTGAAGGCTGCTGGCGGGCCTCCGTCGGACCAGTTGATGAGGTCCATCCGGGACGTGGCTGTCTTTGCCTGGGCGTTAGTCGGTATCAACGGCAACCTCGCAACGTACGGCCGCGGCTCGCCCCGGGACAAAGCCCAGCCGGAAGCCCTACCCATCTGGGACCCCCAAGCTGGCGACACGGGTTACGAGGGTCCGGAGAACCTTGCCGCTCGTCGCCGGGGGAAGATGGCTGTGAGTGACAACTCACCACGACCGGCCCCGACCCCCACTGCGCACTACAGTCTCAACCCGTCGCCTCAGCCTCTCGAGCCATCTCCTCACCCGCCCAGCTACACACCGCTGCAGCCTTCTGGCCTGGAACACTACACGTACAGCAGCTCATCCACATGGACTCAAAACAGGCAGCACACCGCACACAGTTATGCGAGGGAAGACTACCAGCAGCCCAGTTACCGAAGTCACCCTGACCCCTTCGGCCCGGGTCCAACGGTCTTGCCTCCTCTGCAGTTCCAGCAACTAAGCGCGGATGCCCAGCACTCGCAGCACCAAGTCTACCAGCCAGCCCCTTCGTATCCCTCGGGCAACCACGTCCTTCCGCCGCTTCAGACACATTCCCAGGAGCCGCCTGCCGAGGCTTCGGCGTCACGTACTTACCAACCAAATGCTGCGCGAGTGCAGTCGAACTCACCGCCAACCCAGGGCGCCAGCATCAACACACTGAGATATCTGTGGCAGTGAATCCACACATACTCGACCATTTATCTTTATTTTTTAATTGAGGAAAAGCCAGGGTGATGGATTTTATTCTTATTTTCTTTTCCTCTGGTGTTTGGAGTTCAGGGTTAATAACTACGATGACATCCGATGACATATCCAGACTCTTCGAATGAATCGCGCAGGACTTCGAAGCGAGAGCATTCTGGCCGAAATTTGGGAGAGCAGGTCTGTTATGAATTGATCATCGAGCTGAGTACGAGACAAAATTGGGAAGCTCTTGGGGGTAGTCCAGAGTACGCATAGTTCGTTTTACTAGAAATGACAGGCGTCTCGGGATGGGATAAACGGCGGCGAGAGATACCCAGGAAGGAAGATTAGTATTGCTTATTTAGGACTGGGTGAATATGGCACATTTACACTTTAACTCTTGTTGATAGTCTACGGTCTGCTCTTGCTTTACGTGGTGCTTCTCGAGTAACTTGTTTGCCTGCTGGTACTTCGTACGCCGGAGGCATTTTATGCCAATATTTGTGCAACTGTAATGCTCAAGTCTTGGCTTGTGATTTGCAGTGGATTACCTTAGCGTTGCTGCACGAGGGAGCTTGGACCAGGTGCAACGTCAACCTCCCTTGGACCCTCTGAGGATACCGTGGAATCTAGACATCACTGCCTGCTACACTTCACATTAACAAATCGCCAACCACCAATCTCAGCATTCTGTCAGTGCGGTACAGCACCTTGCAACATTCTCCCGACTCTTCACCTCTTGAAGTGTTCCCCGATCAGGCCTCGCTACGATGGCTTCAACAAGTCGCCGAGACTACCAAAACCCAGCAGTCGACGATGAAGACGACCTAATAGATCCCGACGATGGTCCGTCCCTCCTTCCCGTCCGCATCCCAATCCCTCTTCCCATACTAACCCTTCTCTGCCTCTACCAGCCGACCTAAACACCTTCGACGACCCCCTCCAATCCTCCTCGCGCCCCCTAACTGGCACAATCGGCTCCTCCTCCGGCGGCGGTGGCGGGGGGCCGACGCCGTCCTCCTTCTCCTCCCAGAACCTCACCTCCCGCATCCCGGGCGAGGACCGCCGCGCGCCCACGAACACGATCGACGAGTCGGTCTGGGACACGCTGCGGCGCGACCTCGTCGCCGTGTGGGACAAGATGCGCGAGGTCCTCTGGCCGCGGCACCTGCTGTACGGCACGTCCCTCGAGCACGTCGACGGCCTCCGCGGCGCCTACGCCAACCTCCGGAGCGGGGGGCTCAGGGACCTGGCGGGGAGGGTGATGGATACCGAGGCGCTGCTCGAGGGGGGAGGGGGAGGAGGAGGAGCCGGCGGGGTTGGCATCAGGGACTGGGATCTCTGGGGCCCGCTGATCTTTTGTCTGGCGCTGAGCGTGCTGCTTAGCTTGACGGCCAAGTCGGACCAGAAGGATGTGGTCTTTAGTGGGGTGTTTGCGCTGGTTTGGATCGGGGAGGCGGTGGTTACGCTGCAGATTAAGCTGCTTGGGGGGAATATGTGAGTGTTCATCTACATTTCAATCCGGTGGCATCGTGACAAGGAGGAAGCTGGCTGACCTATGTGGAACGAAACAGATCGTTCGCCCAGAGCGTGTGCGTCATCGGATACACGCTCTTCCCGCTCGTCATCGCGGCGCTGCTGTCGGCGCTGCATCTGCCTCAGATTGCGAGGATCCCGGTCTACCTCGTCCTCGTCGCCTGGAGCCTTGCTGCGGGCGTGAGCATCCTCGGCGGAAGCGGGGTGGTCAAGAATAGGGTTGGGCTGGCAGTGTACCCGCTGTTTGTCTTCTATCTTGGGCTTGGGTGCCTGTGTTTCATTAGCTAAAGGCGGCAGAGCCTCGCGAGATGGGTATCGGGTGCGGTGCGAAGGGATGCAGTGGGAACAGACGATGCGTCTTTGTGGCAAGATGGACAGCATTGATTCTTTGCCTTGGGGCATGTATTATCGTGAGAGCCAGGAGTTCAACTTTGGAGGTTATTGCAGTGCTCGATGATTAGGAAATAATGGAGGACCTCATTAGCAATCTTATGCTTAAGCAAGGTAGATTGTCTACCCGGAAGTCAAAACACATATGGTGTTGTTTCCTCCAGGTACAAATGCCGTGTACCTTCCTTGTAACAAACCGCATATCCCTAACGTCCAGGTAATGTGAATCCTTCATAAGATGATCGCAATCTAAGAAGTGTGCTCCCCTTGACATAAGGCCCCTAACACCAAGCTATACCCTCTTTTCTCAAAAACTTCAGTTAAAGCAAAACGTCAATGAAATGACCGGCAAGACCAGGGCAGCTAAAAAGCTGCAAATGCCGCGTGGCCGCCCTCCGTTCCCTCACCGCCACCGCTCTCGACAGGGTTGGGGTAGTACGCCGCCGCAACAGCGATAGCGACGTAAACGATGACGCAGAGGAAGCCCTCGAGGTAGTTGCTCTTCTGGTCTCTCAGGAAATTGCCCACTGTGATGATGGCAAGTAACAGCACCACCAGATTGAACACTTCAAAGTTGAGGCCCATGTCCCTGTTCAGCCCCCAGCCGACAATGACGACGAGCGGCGCGTTGAACAGTGCCGTCTGCAGCGTCGCGCCCAGGACGTGCGACAGAGCAAAGTTCATCTGGTTGTCGTACGCCTCGTCAATGGCGGTGAGGTGCTCGGCGGCCTTCTCCACCAGGGGCACGAGGATGAGGCCCATGAAGGAGTCGGACACGCCGCGGTCGACGACGATGCTGTGGATCTGGTCGACCAGGGCGATGGCGATGATGGTGACGAGGGCGATGGAGACGACGAGACTCAAGACGCACTCGGTCAGGGTCAGCTTCTCCTTCTTCAGGTCCTTGACCCGATCGCGGTCCTTCTCCTCGTCAGCCTCGAAGATTGCGTCGTAGATGCCGTGGTGGCTGCGAGCCTGGAAGTAGATGAAGACGAAGTAGGCGATGATGAGGAGGATGGCTGTCACGCGCGAGATGTCGATGGTCTTGTTCAGGATGTCCACGTCGCTGTGTGCCCCGCCGCGGAGGGACGCCTGGAAGGCGGTCGGGATGGCGAGGCCGAAGCCGCTGGGAAGTTGTCAGAACAAGGTGATTGGGATAGGTGTGGGCGAGGGGAGAGCTCACGCTGTCAAGAGTAGACCACTACCGGCCTCGCTGACCGACTCGCTGAATGTCTGTTCGTCTCTCCTAATCCCTCCGGCAATGAAGCAGAGGCCCAGACACAGAAGCATTGTTGCGAGGATGGAGCCGAGGATAGCGGCCTTGATGACCTCTATGTAGTCGATTCCTCCGTTGGCGACTGCTGCCTCGTCGACCCTGCTGATCAGCACCATGAAGAGGATGATCTCGACCACAGATCCGACACTGTAGTCTGGTTGTCAGTTAAGGTACACCCTGACAACCGTAATAGGGACCATACGTAGTCTCGATCAACACACCCCACACATGAGGCACCTTCCTCGCCAGCTCCTGGCCCGCAAACCCGATCAAATTCGCGCAGGGGATCATAGCCAGATACGCCAGCACAAATATGATCAGGTGGGAAGTCTTGCTTTCGGGAAGCGCATAGCGGACAGCGATGGCGGCGGGGACCAGCGGCCAGAGGAGGTTGCAGAGCCGCGAGGCCTTGCTTGAGGACCGGAAGATGATGCGCAGGAAGTGCCAGGGGTCGACGCCCGAGCGGCCGCTCTCGCCAGCCGGCTTGATACGCCGCGTGACGCCGTTAGACTCGTCGACCTCGTTTACGTGGACGGGCAGAGTACCGCCGTTTTGGGAGCTCCGCGAGGGGCGTCGCTTCTCGGCCGACGTGACGCCGTCGCGATTGCGTGGTGAGGCCATTGTTTCTGTTACCTTGGTCGAAAGTTACAGAATAGGTCTCTCCTGTTGCTTCGAAGCTGGCGAGGCTTCACCGATCGATAGTGATCGATCTTGACAAGAGCCGGAGATGAGCAGAAAGAGAGGAAAGAAAGCCACTGAGGCGAGGGTCAAACGAGGTTGATCTGTCGTTTCTTGTGATAATCAAATAGCTCGAGGGATGTGCAAACGGCTCAAACAGTGTCTTGGAAACAGGCGCGAGGTGTTCCGTCAATGCTTCAATTTCACAGCTTCCACCGAGTCAAAACAGAAATTGAGGCAGCAGCCACGCTCGAATTCATTCAAGACATAGCTGAATGAGAGAAGTCTCGCCAACAGGGAAGCAGGAAAGAATGACACGAACCAATCAATCACCACATCTTGTTGGCCTCTGCAAACTGGGAAAATCCCCACGACGGGCGTTGCGCCCCCCTGCGCTGTGCTGTCATCGCCAAGAGAAACGGTCAGCCAGCGGGACGCTCCTGAGTGGTTTCAGGATAAAAACGAGCAGCCCATGGCGCCTGAAGGGGAGATGTTGTGGTCGTGTTCCGGTCCAGTCTGGCCCTGCTGAATGCCAATGCCAAGCAGCGGGGACCACTGAACCTTGGCGTGCTGAAGGGGTGACAGTGGAGAGCCCCCATTGGTGGGAGATGTGTCGGGAGGCAGAAACAAGCAAGAGACAAGCATTGAAGCCATGGCGTCACTGCAGACAAGTGCGCTGGGCTAAAGCTTGTCCTATCGTCTGTTCTTGGAGTTCGTGGAACACAGGATATGAAGTGGAATTAGAAGAAACAGTTATTCATATGTTACCTAGGTAAGTGTATCCTAGACGTAGTAATCTTGGACCGGCGCTCGCCTACCCTTGTTACGGGTGCACTCAGTCATTGGTAAACCGGTAATCTGGTAGCGTCATGTCTCCACAGCAAATTGTTCAACCGAATCGTTCTGCAACACCAGACCACAGTGGTGCAAGATATGGGTATTGCACAGACATGGCGGTGTGCTCGTCTCCCTTGGTAAACCTATCAACGTCATGTCATTCCAGGACGGTCTGAGCCCCGGCCTCTTGCTGATCAAGAATTAACCACATCCTCCTGAGGCTCCTCCTTCACAACGCCCACTAACTGCAGAGCCCCCCTATCCCTAGGCGGCACAGGCTGAGCCAGCACCACCGTCTCAACGCCCGCAGGACTAAACTCTTCCGGCCCCATAGGCAGCGCATCAACATCAATCGGCTCCCCCAGTAGACTCCGTAGTATAACCTCCCCTCCGACCTTGCTCATAACCTCGTTGCTCTCCTTGCACAGCTCGCTGCACACGCACTCGACGCAGCCTCTCTCGCACCGACAGGCCACCACCCGGTCCAGCGCCTGCCTGAGCAAGAGATCGATAAACTCAAACGCCTTGGTGTTTATCCCGCTGCCCCCCGCACCGCCTTTCGCGTCGTAGAATGTCAGCCGCGCGGGCCTCTTCCTCTTGGTCTCGCGCCTGGCGAACTCCTTGAGCGAGTTCTTGCACTCGGTCCTCACGTCCCCCGGCATGCTCACCACGAAATTCGGCATGAGGCTCATGACCGCGTGCTCGGCGGCGTGGATCGCCCCCGCGACGTGGAGCCGCCTGTCGACCAGGATCTCGAGCGCCCGGCGCGGCACGTCGAGCCACATGCCCTTGCTGTGCCGGACGACGGGCGGGTTGTCCACGGCCACGGCGTCGAGGATGCGGTTGCGCCTGTCCACCTTGAAGTAGCCGAACACGACCTGCGTGATGCGGATGGCCCCGTGGTACGCGCTCGACAGCGAACCCGGGATGCGCTTGATGGCCTCGGTCTCGACCGGGTCGATGTCGGTGTAGTCGCGCTGCTCCGTCGTCCAGTCGACCTTCACCTTCTCCACGCGCGCCATGCCCTTGTCCGGGTTGAAGTCCCGCACCAGGTAGGTGGTGCCCTGGTGCAGGAAGATGGCGCCGTCGTAGACGGTGAAGGTCGCCCGCGAGGCCTCGAGCTCTTCCAGCACGATGTTGCGCCCGTTCGTGATGTCGATGATGGCGAAGTGATCGTCCTCCGTGTCGCGGATGGAGACGAACTTGGAGGGGAGGGGCCGGAAGCGGTCGTGGCAGTGGAAGAAGCCTAGTTCGTCCTTGACGAGGCGTTCGGTGCACAGCTTCTCTAGGTCGGCGCCGAAGTACCTCGCGTCTTCGGCCGGGTTGATGGGCATCTCGTAGGCGGCGCACTGGACGTGCCCTTCGCGGACGAGCATATTCTCCAGGTCCACCTGCAGCTCACAGTTGGGCTTGGTGAAGAGCTCGTCCGGGTTCTGCATGTAATGCTGGTCCGTGGCAAAGCCATCGCCAACTAGGACGGACAGCGAGTCCTTTTTCCGTCGCCCGGCCCGTCCGCTCTGCTGCCTGAGATTGGAGATGGTGTACGGGAACCCCCAGGTGAGCACACAGTCAAGGGTGCCGATGTCGACACCGAGCTCTAGAGCCGTGGTCGCCACGATGCCCAGGAGCTTTCCGTCAAACATGTCCCTCTCTATACCGCGACGGTCCTGGGCCGTGTAGCCCCCGCGATAGCCCATGACCCTCGCGATGCACTCGCTCCGGCCAAGGTTCTCCAGCTCCTGCTTGATGGCACCGACCAACTTCTCGCACTGCTCGCGTACCCTGGTGAAGGCGATGACCCGGACGCCGCGCAGGATGAGCTGGCAGAATAGTCGCGCGCACTCAAACATGGCATTTCCACGGCCGCTGGACGGATCGCCCGGGTCCTTGTACGGCGTATTCCAGCACAGAAACTCCTTTCGGCCGGACGGCGACCCGTCAAAATCCACCAGCCGCACATCGTCGAGGCCAAAGATGGTCTTGAAGTGCTCCTCTGGGTTCGCCACAGTAGCAGAACACGAGATGAACTTGACACGCCGGTTCCCAACAGCGGCGCAGATTCGTCGTAAGCGTCGCATGATGAAGGCAACGTGCGATCCCATCAAGCCGTTGTAGTAGTGTATCTCATCGACAACGACGTACTTGAGATTTTTGAGGAAGGTCCTCCAGCGCTCCTCCTGCGGCAGGATGGTAATATGCAGCATGTCGGGGTTGGTGAAGATGATCCGCGCTTCATCACGGATTGTATTTCTTTCCTTGAATGGGGTGTCGCCGTCGAAGGTCTCAACCATGACTTCTTCGAGTCCTGGTAGGTAACCCAGCATCTCTTTCAGACTCCGTTTCTGATCCTGCGCCAGAGCCTTGGTCGGAAATATGTACATGGCTCTGCTGTTGGGATCCTGTTCAAGTGCATGCATAACGGGCAGCTGGTAGATCAGAGACTTCCCGGAGCTCGTCGACGTCGACACGATCACGTTGCGTCCGTCATTCAAAGCGTTGATTGCCTCGGCTTGGTGTGCGTAGAAGTGCGTGATGCCTTTAGCGTTGTATAGAGCGTTCACCATTTCCTGGCTCAGCAGGAAGTCCAAATCCCCGTAAACAGCTTCCTGCTCGTCAAAGACACGGTGCCCGTCAGGCACAATCTGGCCGGTGTACCACGCGCTGTCCTTGAGCTCCTGCACAATTTCCGGTATGCTCTTCCGCTCTTTCGGGATTGTGTCGGGCAGCGTAGAGCTTAGGTTGGGCCTGGGCGAGGTCTCCTTAGGGGGCGACATATGAGGTATGTACGCCTCGGCCTGGCTTCTTAGGGCCATCTCCGGCTCAATGTTCTCCGCCACACATCGGTTCACAAACTCATTCACCGCATTGGTGAACTTGACATTCCGCTTCTCGATGAGAGCCGTCATCTGCTTCTGGCTGTAGACGGGCAGCTTGACGTCCTCATCCCTCAGCTTCCGCGTCGGATTCGTCGCCTCGCCCGTCTTCTTGCTCTGGACCTGGCGCTTGAGGTCCTCGTCCACGAACTCGAAGTAGAGCACCTCTTTCCCGCTCAGTTCGATCTCGTCCGGGTGGGTCGTCAGGCCCTCTCTGCCCGTGAATCCGCCCACCGACGCATCCGGTGCAAAAGCCTGCGATCCTTTGCCTCGAAACCTCCCGCTCTTGAAGGTATCGTCCTTCTCGGCTCCCTGGACGTCGATCTGCAGCATCACCTCGTCAACGTACGCGAACTTGATGGCGTCCGGACGCAGGGATACAATGGCAGCGACGTCGTGGACAAGTAGTTCCCGCTTTGTGTTCGCCTCGACGGCAGAGCGTATAGTCTCAAAGGTAGTCACGAGATGCTTCCGCGCGCAGCAGAATGTGAAGACGAGGTTTAGCGCCCTGTGTGTCTTCTCGAGCGTTTTGAACCACTCTGGCCACTCAGCGAGGCACTCGACTGGTTTGACGACTGTCTCGGAGCGTTTGGGCCCGGCTGGCCTGCCCTTCTTGGCCGCCGTCCGACGACCTTTTGCAGGTTTATCTCCATCTTGGACGTCGGCTTCTGGCGCTGGAGTGGGTGTGTTGGATCCAGTCACTGGAGGACTAGTCTCACGGGAGGCGACATCGGACGTCGGCGCTCTTGCATTTCTCTTTCGTTTGCCCAGATGAGAGTCTGCAGAAGACTTCATCGGCTGTGGCGCATCTGACATATTGTCGACATTGGGTACCGCAATCCAAAAGGTACATCATGTGCCATTTTGTGGTTGCCAAATCGACGAGGTCTCGACCGAGGGAGACGCGGCTTGACGGCGTGGCGAATCACTTAACGCGAGAAAGGCGCGGGTCACGTGCACTTCCTTTGCACAATGCTACGCATATCAAGATGGTGCACCCAAGAGAGTGCTGAATCAAGAACAAAGGCGGCGCACTGAGCCCGCTGTGGTCTAAAATATGTCTCTCATAGTCCGTAGAGTACTACGCAGCAGGTGGCATCTACGCAGCAGGTATGCCACCAAGTGCGCCAGCCGGTGTATCCTAAGCCTGGGCCATCTCGCCCATCCATTGCGTGTGTATCTAGGAAAATGCAAGAAGAGCGGCTACTGCCAGATGGGGTATATAGACCTGCCTGACCACCGAATCCATAATTTGCATGCCCATCGCCCTCATTCTCGTAATCGCCCAGTCCGGAAAACCTGTTGCGGTAGCATACAATCCTGTAGGATGCTACGCGGCCTTCTTCCAGAAATGCTCAATACCAAACTCCGCCCTCCTACCATTGGCGACATAAACGTAAAGGCTACCGCACGGAACAAACGGACGGTGTGCTGTCCATGGACACGATCACGTACGAAAAAACACACCGGGATGACGTAGATAGTTCGTCTGGGATAGATGCTCCTGCGACTTTTCCCATGGATGCGACTGTCCCTATGCATCACGCAGTCCATGTTGTATAGTCCTCATCAAGTTGGTGAAGTTTAGCGCGTTGACTTCGCTCATCTGTGAGGATCAGTTAGCAATGACTCGATGTTTTGTAATCTGTGGCAGCACGGACCTTCATCTGGACTTGCTGGACCTGCGGACCATCGAATGCCATGAAGAGCACAAGCGAGGCCTTCAGCTTCTGGTTCAGTTGAAAGTCCATAGCCGGGAGGATGACGGTGTTGAGGATGACGCGGAGAGTGTGATCTTGGCGCATAATCAGACGCACGCTCTTCCGGCCCTTGGATCCGTCCGGCATCGGGTCTTCGTCGAGCACCGAGGCGTCAAACGTCTCGGGTCTGGGCAGGCCTTGTTCGTCAAACTCTACGCTCGACTGTGGGACGTTGACCTTGAGCATGCCGGCTCCCCTCTCCTTCCAGCCGACGCCCTTCTCCATCTGGAACATCTTGGCCCGAACTTGTAGCAGGGTGACTTCGCCCTTTTCTCCGTCATCGACGACAACTTAGAGAATGGTTAGCACTCAAGTCGGAGCCACGGGGAAGCTGCGGTGATGGATGGGCTTTACCTTTTTGCAGTTTAGGTTTCTTCTTATCGTCCGAGGACACCTTGGGCTCCTCGCCCCCCTTGTTCTCCTTCTGCTTGTCGTCGTCGTGCTCCGCACCTTCTTCATCATCGCTTCCCTCCTCGCCCTCCTCATCCTCGTTTTCGTCCTCGGAATCGCTCTCAGGCGCACCAAACGGCCGAGCCGGCTTATCGCTCTTAAAGACTTCGCCAGGCTTGCCGAAGCTGCTGAGCTTGGAACCGGGAAGACCGCTGCTGAATGGACTGCCGCCACCCAGTACGCTGCCGAACCCGCTGGATTGTCCGCCGTTCAGCCCGCCAAAGGGCGAAGTGGCTCCTGATTTTCCAGCGGTGCCGCCGCCAGGGGGGCCGAAGCTCAGCTTTGGAGGGCCTGCAGCCGCAAAGGGCGACTGGGTTACTCCGCCGTTGAGGCTGCCAAATGTTGGCTGAGACGAGCCACCGCTGAACACGCTCTTTCCGGCTGCTCCTATTGTTCCAAAAGGCGACGCAGTCGACGAGGCAAGCTTGCCGAATGCGGAATTGGCGAAGGCGGAAGATGAGGTCTGTTGCGGCTTGTCGTCTGTCTTATCCGTCGTCGCAGATGCGGCTGTATCTTTGGCATCGGAAGGCTTGGCTGGGGCTGTTGATCCAGATGGGCTGGTCGGGCGAGAGCTCTGGTCATTGTTAGCTTATCCGGTCACGGCGTCAGTAATCGCACGGAAAGGAAAAGACCACGTACCTCATCCCCACCGTTCTCGTCACGGGCTCGTTTCTTCTGCGGCTCGGATCGATCTGCGATACCGACTGTTGCGCTGCCAGTCGCCTTGTCCGTCGAGGCGTTGGCGGCGCTGCTTTGCTCGACATCGTCTCTGTGCTCATCGAGCTGATCGTGTGCTCGCTTCTTCTTGGGAGACGACACGAGTTCTCTCAGGTCGTCCTGTGGAGATTCCTTCGTCTTGGACTCGGGGGTCTTGGTCCGCTCAGCCTCGTCTTCGGACGGCTCGCTGCTGTCCTGCGATGGCTGCTCTGCCTTGTTACCGCCATCGGAAATAGTTGTCTGCTTCAGTTCTCTCCGGGCAGCAGTGGTCTGAGCGTCTTCCTTCGCAGGTTGGGTGTTGGCAGGCTCGGAGTCGAGTCGTTGAGGATCGTCAGCCATGATGTCAGAAATCCGTTGCTGCAGAGAGTTCAGCGCAAAATGGTCAGTCGTCTGCCCGGCAACGGCTTGTTTGTTGGTCGGATCGAAGAGACGGATTGCGGCGAGTTGGAAATAGTAACAAAGGGATATTCTCAGGGTGGACCTTGAGGTGCAAAGATGGTACCAAAAACGTAGAGCGATCCAGGAGACGCGGTACCTTAGCCAGATAATATCGCGGCTGGGTTGGGCGTACAACTGTAAGGGAAGGTCGATTGGAGATAGATCGATGAAAGAACGTCTTGGCGCAGTCACTGTGAGAGAGATGATAGTGTCAAAGGTGGGGTTAGCTTTATCGGAGCGACGATTGACGATTGGAAAACAACTGCCGCCAGCTGAACAAATAGCAACCAAATCCCAATCAATAAGATCCTCACCCTTCGAATTCAGCAGCTCAATTCCCCGGGTAGGCATTGTTCGAAAGGACTGAATATTCTCTCAAAGAAGAACGAGCACTCGCTGGCATAAATAAACGACGGACGTTTGTTTTGTGCGCTTTTATGAACCGCGCTCACCTGACATTGACCAATCAGATTTGCAATGGCTATTTACAAACCACCTCGACTAAGAAACGTCGACCAGGAGACAGCGAATTCTCGTCAAGCCTTTCGCCCATTTCTCATTGCAAAGGTTACGTGCCCGCTCGTCTAGATCTATCTTTGTTGCCCGTGCTTCCAATAAGTGAGCTCAGAGGGCGATGTCGAGATGATCTTCTGGTTGTTGTGGAACCCGAAGGAGAACGAACGGCTGAGATTCACATTGGCCAGCTGCACTGCTGGCGAGCTCGCTGAAGATGGGCTCCTGGAGGTATACGGGCCATAGCCAAGGCTGTCAGCAACAAGTCTGACGCACCCACACACAATCTCCTTTTTTACCTGTGCCGTAAGGACCCGGAGATCCGCTCGGCTGCGATGTCCCTTCGACGGCTTTGGCTTTCACCATGTCACCTGATAGCGCGGTGCTAGAGTCTAGGCTTACACACCCCCCGCGTCTCATGTTTGAAAAAGGAGCATCGCGTACCTAATCGCGTGGCTTCCGAGACACTGCGGCATATGCAGTTACGAAGATATGGCTGCCTGCCGTTAATGCGGCGCTAAGCTGTAGGTCCTAGCAAGCCCAAGCCATGGGGTTCTTGTCAAGACTGGATAAGTCTCCGAATAGTATACATAAAACGATGGCTCGCCATCACTTCATCCATTCTCCTTTGTCCTTCCTCCAATCCCTAGCCCTCCATCAGGTACGCAAAGGGCAGTCCGAACTTCCTTCGTAAATCGCTACTCCCCTTGAGCAACATGGCCGAGACTGTAGCCCTCAAGTCCTATCGAGGCAATTGCTACTGCGGCTCCTTCATCTTCGAGCTGAATGTGCCCGAGATAAAGGTCGCCAACGAGTGCAACTGCAGCCTCTGCACGAAGAAGGGCTACCTCTTCACATTCCCAGGCGACAACATGACTGTCGTCAAGGGCGATGGTTCTCTTACGGACTACACCTTCAACGAGGGCAACACCAAACATAGGGTAAGCTAAACCGGACAGTGCATAATCGCTTCCAGACCACGGCTGATACCCGGCGCTCCCAGTTCTGCCCGGCTTGCGGGACACCTGTGATGGGATACAATGCCAGGTATCCGCCCGGTATGAACACAGCGATCAACGTTCGGACAGTTCAAGGCTTGGACATCTGGAAGCTCGAGACCAAGCCGCAAGAAAACCCTTCACCACATGTCTCGCGGGGGAATTACCAACGGCTAACTGGGACAGCAGTTTCGACGGCAAGAACTATGGTACGCCTTACGCACCGCCCAAGTACACCGGTCCGGAGCCTACTGCCGAGATCGAAGGTGCAAAGCTGTATACAGGCAGCTGCCACTGCGGTGCCGTGACGGCCTGTATCAAGACCCAGCCGCTGGACAGCACCTACCCCGGCCGCATTATCGAATGCAACTGCAGCAGCTGCCAACGTGTAAAGCATTCCCTGTACTGCTTCCTGAATCACGCAGTACGTAGCTGACCGAACGACACCCAGAACGCCTACCTCTGGATCTACCCCAAGAAAGACCAGGTCGTGATTCAAGGCAGGGACAACCTGTCGTACTACTCCTCCGGGACGGGTGCCTGGCGCAAGGGCTTCTGCAAGAAATGCGGCGTTCATATCATGAATGAACCCGCCCCTCTGACGCCGGAGCAGGTGAACGCCCTGTCGCCCGAGGGAAAGGCGTCCCACGATGGAGCCATCGATTTGCAGCCGGTGAACATCCGCATCTTGAACGACTTTGACTTGGATGCGATCAAGGACAAGGTGCACCGCCATGACGGGTGGAACACCAAGCCGGATTATGTTAACCCCTGAGCATGGAGCGGTGGTTTAATGCATCGAGTTCCGTGGCAAATATAGGGTAAAGCTGGCCTCGAGATCTAAATCTTGAATCTCGAAAAGCCGTAACAAGCAAGCAACAGTCACACAGTCATCATGGTTGCCATCTTGTTAATCTCGTAGCCGCAAGCCTAGCAACTTGACCTCGCCATACTCTACTCAAACTCGTCCCCGTACGGAATCGAATCCTGAGCCCCCAGTCTCTCCACGGTCTTCGCTCCAGCCCGGTTGGCCTTCCTGACAGCCGCCTCGATGTCGAACGGACCTTTCTGCACAGCTTCCAAAGCATACTGCCCAACAGCCGTATCTCCGGCGGCCGTCGTATCAACGACCTTTGCCTTCTCCGCCGGAACCAGCCCCTTGGTCCCAGAGGAGCTCATGTAGTACACGCCCCGGCCACCCAGAGTGATGATGACGTTCTTGACCCCCTTTACGACAAAGCCCCTCGAGACCTTCTCCATTCCCTCTTCGGAATCTAGAACACTCTCCTCCACACCGCTCAAGATCGCAGCCTCCGTCTCGTTCACGACCAGGTGCTCCAGGCCATCGTACACCCAGTCCGGCAGCTTCACCGCGGGCGCGGGATTGAGCAAGACCTTGACCTCCTTCGTCCTCGCCGTCTCGATCACCTTCAACACCGTCTCGAGCGGAATCTCCAGCTGCAAGATCAACAAATCCGGCTTCGTCCCGGCGCCCAGACTCTCGTCAAACCTCTCGACCGTAAAATCCTCCGGCCGCAGCGAGTGGTTTGCCTCGGGGCTCAGAATTATCCTGTTCTGCCCCGTCGGCTCGTCGACGACGATAATGGCTATCCCCGTCTTCAGCCCCTTCTTCACCGCCACCCCGCCCTCGACGACGACGCCGTTCCTGCTCAGGTTGCTCCGGAGGAGGTCGCCGTAGCTGTCGTCGCCGACGCTGCCGACCATGTAGACCTTGGCGCTCGACGTGCCGGTCTTGCGGTTCATGGACAGCTTGGCGCAGGCGACGGCCTGGTTGGCTCCCTTGCCGCCCGGGGACACGGCGAAGGAGGAGGCCGTCAGGGTCTCCCCAGGTAGGGGGTGGTGCGGGACGTAGGAGACTAGGTCGATGTTGAGGGAGCCCAGCACGGTGATGCGCGGGGTTGCGGGGTCTGCCATGTCTGTTACTTATGATTCGGGGTCCTCACAAACGATGGATATTGTGATATCTGGTGAGGTGAGGTTTAGAGTTTTGTGCCACTAGAAACGATTTATAGTAGCTTCGTCCTGGTTGTTTGTTGACTGGTTGCATGTACTTGGTAGAATCATGGGAGTGGCACGATCCACACACGTATTATTTCTTGAGTACTTTACTGGAGCAAGCATCATCTGACTCCGACGAGCACCGCCGGGATCAACAGTTCTGGTGGCAGAAAGAAAGCCATCGTCAAACCGTAGTTTATTTATCTCAAATCATATCTGACCTGTCGTTGATATCATTTGGCCCACTGCATGATGTTCAGAACGATTGTTCCTACCGTTATCGTATAAAGATCGTAGCCAGGTGGGTGCTGCATCATGAGAGTGAGAGTTGGCGAGTGCGATTCGCCTCAGCTGGGAACCTGGAATGGAAAGGGAAGGGGCCGCCAGTGAGCCCTAACAGTCGGAACCAGGCCTCGCGACGAATGCAATGGCTTAAACTCCTCCTGCAGCTTTGTTTACCAAACAAACCGTTGACCAACTATACTCGGTTTTTGGATAAACATCCCAAGTATTCATCAGCCATCGGCTTACCAGGTATCAGCAGTCCAACTCCCTTTTGACTCATTTCGCCAATGTCTTTCGCCGGGTTTTCCATGCCCTCCCGGTCCTCGTTCCGCCCAACCGCTGAAGAGCACCGCACGGTCTCGTCGGAGTCGGGCAGCGAGGCCAACATCACGGCCAATGGTAAAGAGAACAACACCGCCACTAACGCCAGAGCAATGTCCCAACATGCCCCGAAGCAGCGCACTTCAGGCGGTGCTCGACTGCGGAGACCCAGAATCGCTGGCAACTTCTCTAGCCTCTAGGAAGAGGACTCAAAGACCAGGGCCAGACAGGATTCTAGCTCCTCAAGCTCAAATGCCCCGCTGATCAACACAAGCAATCAGCAACAACAGACCACAGAAGGCGGCGTCTCTCGCAGCACAAGCGGCCGTGTCCGTGATGCTATTCACACTCTGGATCCAAGGTCCATGAAGCCAGCACATCCTACTGAGCCGAGCCCACCCAGCATCAACCCGTGGGCCATAGACAAGCAGCCTCCTGCCGTGTTCCAAGAGAACAAGTCGAGCGAGCCCACCGTCCATCCTGACGAAGGCCCTGGGTTACCGTTCGAGAAGCTGGCCACACCATTCCACTTGCGTCCCCTCTCTGCCCTGGACGTGAGAGCCAAAGTACCCGCTCAGGAGAAGTCTTCAGCAATCCCGGTGCGCGTGGCGTCCCCGGTATCGGTGGCACCTCTGGTGTCCCCGGAGTCTGGGAGCTTCTCGGACCACTACCGTAGCACGTCCTCGTCGTATCCTAGCCAGGGCGTTCGGACGCCAGAAATAGTTGAGTCGCCGCCATCTACCGTCAGGAAGCGCACCTTATTCGGCTCCTTCGGCCGCTTCAGCAAGTCCAACCATCGGTTGTCGGCTCTGTTCTCGGATAAATCGTCCACCGAGGCTCTCTTCGACGAGAGCGAGGACCGTCAACCGCTGGAGGCAGCGAACGATGATGAGGCGGCGTCACTGTCGGCCTCGGCCGTGAACGAGCCGCCTCCTGTCAAGGCTGAGACTGACGACATCCACGCCGACGAGCGGCAGGCTGAGCATACAGACACGACCGCTTCTCAGACCGAGGCTGCAGCCAAGCAGAGTGAGAGCAGACTCCTGAACGCCAACCTCGCCATCACCCCGGAGGCAGGCAAAAGCACCGACACCATCGTCAAGTCGTCAGACGATGTATCCGAGGGAGCACAAATCACTCTCACCCCAAACAAGCCGCAGATTATCGACTTTGGCCTACTTCCTGTAACCAAGACCGAAGAGCCAGAGGTCAACGAGTCCGGCGGGCACCTCACAGTCCCATCCGGGCCGTGTCCCGCCCATCACGAAGTAACCCGGCCGCCCAAGCCCGGCCAGCCCCCCCAATTTGTGGAGGTGCTCGAGACACGCCGCGTCCCCGTTACCATGAGCCGGACCACGACCCAGCAGAACGACCTACTGTCCGGGTCCAGCGGCCGCAAGCCCGCGGCAGCCGTCCGCATCACGCGGCGCATGCGCGGAGGAGCCGGGTTCGGCCGGTGGGTGGCCAAGCGCCTGCGTCGCCTGAGGCGGCTTCCTCGCCGCCAGAGGCTGGCTCCCAAGGGGCAGAGGCTGACCGAGGAGAACCTGAAGCGGATGGAGCACTCTTCTGACGACGACGCGAATAGCCTCATCAAGCCTTCGGTTAAGACGGATGTGGTTGCAAATGGGAAGCTGCGGAAGAAGAGCTACAGGAAGCGGAAGGGCGTCAAGGGAGTGGCAAA
This sequence comes from Coniochaeta hoffmannii, assembly GCA_030052785.1. NCBI lineage: Eukaryota > Fungi > Ascomycota > Sordariomycetes > Coniochaetales > Coniochaetaceae > Coniochaeta > Coniochaeta hoffmannii. The sequence goes on along the minus strand of JANBVN010000013.1, from coordinate 156,646 downwards.
GGCGAAGAATGCTAGCCGGCCGGGTTTGCGGGCCGAGATGCGGGGCAAGTCCGTCGACGACGGCAAGAACCCGGGCGAGATGGACGGCGTCAGAGAGCAGGATGGGAATGAATACGACACAGACATCATCATGATGCCAAACGGGAGGGTCATCAGGCCCGGCAAGAAGCCCGCGCCACCTGCGCTCAAGCGTGACACAACCATCGGACGGAGGGCTGCGACCTGGTTCAAGGAGCGGCGCATTTCCGTCGACCTGACGCGGTTCCTGCTCGGGGAGATGAAGAGCGAGATGAATGCCAAGCCGTGAAGGCGGAGATGTCCCCCCGATGCCAGGCACGAATGTTAGCTTTACGACAGTCAATGTCTAGATAAAAAAACATCGGTTTGTCATGGATAGGATGAAGGGGGGCGCAGGAGGAGTAGGCACGAGGGAAGTATAAATAAGACACGCAGACTCACTTAAGCTCAGAGCACCGAGTTTCGCCAGGCAATAGAAACGTTATCAGACGCATAAATCCGTCCATTCTGCATCCGAACCATCCGATATATGAACGAACGTACATGCACATGTACATGGCATGGAATCCTACAACATATACCTAAACCCAGCCCTCCTCCTCCGCCTCCCACCCACCAGTCCCTCCTCCTCCGTGCCATCCTCCCCAACAACCACCCCCTCCTCCATATCCAACCTCCGATTCAACCCCTTCAAATACACCCTCAACCCCCAAGCCAACACCGCCACCCCGACCATGGCCCCCGCGCAGACCGCCATCCCCGACGTATAATACGGCCCGTCGCGGGCCGGGTAGAGCCTCGCGCCCACGAGCGGGCCGCACTGGCCCAGCACCTGCATGAGCGCGAACCCGCCCCCCCTCCGACTTTCGTCGGCCTGGTTGTTGACCCCCCAGCTGATGGTCAGGACGACGACGGTGAAGAAGCCCGCGGCGGCGGGGTAGACGGCCAGGTAGCGGAGGGCGCTCTCGGGGGCGAGCCGCAGGGGCCAGCGCGAGAGTGCGAGGAGGGCGTACCCGGCTGCCGAGGCGAGGGCGGCGGCGGCGAGGAGGGGGGAGCGGGATCCGGCCTTGTCCGAGGCGTGGGCGGCCGCTAGGACGACGAGGAAGGCGGTCAGGTAGGGGGGCGCGGCGAGGAGTTGGGAGGAGAGAGGGGAGTGGCCCATCCCCGTCAGGATGGTGGGGAGGAAGACCGGGAGGGAGGAGTAGGCCGTGTTGGCGAGGAGGAAGATGAAGCCCGTCAGCCAGGCCGAAGGGTCGGCGAGGACGGAGAGGATTCTGGAGGGGGATAGACGCTGCCGGCGGCGCACCCTGCCGCTGCTGCTGGCGGATGGGTGGTTGTCGCGCGCGGGTGGGGTGGCGGGGTTCTCGTGGCGGAGGCGCAGGCGGGCGACGCGCTTCTCGCGCGCGGTGAGGTAGGGGGCTGTCTCGGGCGAGTCTGGGATGAGGTGCCACGCTACGACGGAGACGAGAACGGAGGGGAAGCCTTCCAGTAAGAAGAGCAGTCGCCAGGGGGCGATGGGGGTCTTGTCTGCGAGCTTGAGGATGAGCCAGCCGAGGCTCGAGGCGAACGACGTGGCGAGCGGCGCGGCCGAGACGAAGATTGCGGTGCGGAAGGCGAGCTCGTCCCTCCGGAAGAAGAAGGAGAGGTAGAAGGGGACACCCGTGAACGCCGCCTCGCCGATGCCGAGCAGGGTGCGCAGGGCGATGAGCATGGGATAGTTGACGCTTATGGCCTGGAGGGAGGCGACGCAGCCCCAGCTCAGCACGACGAGGGTCACGTAGATGTGCGGCGGGATGATGCGCCAGAGGAGGGACATCCATTCGAAGCTTATGTAGGCGATGTAGAAGGCTGTCAGGGCCCATTCGTACATGTCCTCTTTCGGAGGAACGGATTGGAGGTCTGCGTCCATGCCGGCTATGTGGGCGTTGCCTATGTCTGAGAGACAGCACTGTTAGCCGCGGCTGTGGCCTAGGTGGTGAGCAAGCGGCGGGAAGACGCACTTGATCGGTCGAGGAAGCTGAGCATGTAGAGCAACGCCACAAAGACAACGAGCTTGCGGTCGAACTTGCGCACCACGGCGCGCTCCTCGTCTGGCGTGTACAGTGTGAAGCTGGCGGCTGTGCTGGAGCTGCCTGCTCTCCTCCGCTGGAGCTGCCGCCTCGACCCGCCCTTCTCTTCGTCGCCATCCTCATCGTCGGATCCAAACCCTCGTCTATGGCGGGGTCGGTCCTCGAGTTCGAACACTTCGGAGCTGCCGTCGTGGCCTTGGCCCAGTAGACCGGCGCCGGAGTGGACGACTATGTCATCGTCAGAGTCGCTATCGGGGGTCAATTGGTCGCTCGCTGTGGCCGTCGATGACGCGGGCGTGCTCGAGGACAGGCCCTGGTGCTGCCGCGATTGGGAGTCGGCGCCGTGGTGCCTGCTGGGGCCGGCCGGCGGTGGCCGAGCGGCCTGACTTGCTGTCATCTCGGTGTTGGCATGCTAATCGCGTGTCTATTCAAAGACGAGCCCCAGAACGCGAACATACGAACGCAATCGGCAGCGCGATATGGTGAAAAGATGGACGTTGGGATGCTCCCAGCTCGAAAGGCCCAATCTGGACGTCCACAGCCGCATCCGTGCCCTCCCCGCCAATGACGTGCTCCGTTTGTACCACGCCGCCCACTACAATTCTGGGCCACCCATCCGGCCTGTCGGGTTCAGGGGCAGGCAGCTCAATCAGTGTGAGGAGAGTACTTCGTACGTATGGCACACGTCAAAAGCCAATATCGATTAACAGCACAGAACAGAAACGAGTTGAATCAGGAGCTTGGTTCAATTTTTGTCTATTGTGTTGTTGTTTTTGCTGTCGGCTGACATCAACATTACAACAGGGACATCACCCCAAGCGATCGAGACTGATCCCGACATGATCCCTCCCCTGCGCATCCCATCTAACCCACCAGGAGGCGGTGGGTAAAGCTTGCCTGAACAGCCAGCTGTGCCTGGAACCCCATGAATAGGGATCAGCTACCGTGTGGCATGCACGCATCCGACTGCTCCTCTGTAGGTGGTCGTCGCCCGTCGTCCACCCGCACCAGCCCACCTCCACCATCCCAACACCTATGCACACGAGCTCCTCCCCATCCGCCCCGCACACCGTCTCGACCTTCAAGCCTTTTCTCCGCTTCGCCGGACGCTCCCTCGCTTACTCCGCGGCCACGCAGTCGCAAGAAAAAAGCATTAAGAATAAAATCTCCGGCACCAGACTGGAGCCAGCAAAAAGGTGGGCTCCAGCCCCTTCACGGTACCCAGAGTCCAGTAGGTAACGGACGGGTGGCCATGTACAGCGGCTCACTACCGTCAGAGAATCTTAAATGCCACCGAAAAACACACACCCACACACACAAGAAAAGGGAATCAGACATGGCCGAGACAACAAAAGCTCAAGTCATGTACTGTTCTATTGGTTTCGGGGGTCGAAGCCGTGGAAACGATTTGTCGTAAATCCAAACGGGACATCAACCATTCGAAGGGTATCGAAGCGTAGAAGAAAAAAAAGGAAGATTGTTGGTTGTCGAGGGCGGGTAGCTCCAACAAAGATGGCTGTTTATATATATCTGTCCCGTCGTTCAATTCCAGCCGAGCGAGTTCTCGGCTGACATTGGACCTGATATATATGCTGTCCGGGCAGAGTTGTTGGCGCCGCTTCTGCCGCTGCCCTGTGTGCCGTGGCTGTCGCGGCCGCCTGCCACTCCGCCGTAGGACGAAAAGTCGCGGCTCAGCAGTGCTCCGCCCATGAAGTGTGGGCTACCGGCTGCGCTTCGCATTTCGGATGTGTCCGTGATGGAGCTTGCGCGGCGATGCGCCTGCTTCTTGCTCTTGTACCGCCGTGCGACGATGAACATAGCGGCACCGTAGGCGCCGGCGACAGCGACGACTCCCAGAGCGATGCCCGCAGTCGTCCCCTGCTGGCCAGGCTTCTGCGATCCCTCGCCAGAGGCGTTGCCGCTGCCGCCAAGGGGATCCGCTGCCGAGCCTCCGCCCGAAGAACCTCCCGAAGACGAGCTTCCACTTCCAGACCCGCCGCTGCCCTCGACGGTGAAGGTAAGGAGGTTGACTGCCGGGTTGATCTGGTGCGTGAGATTCCTCACTATCTCCTCGCCGTGGTTGTACAGCGGAGAGTTAGGAGTCATCAATTGCAGCTTGAGGGCGTCGATCGCGTTGCTGGGGTAAGTCAACTTTCCGGTCGTTGCGATGTAACCGAGCGTCGCCTGTGTTCCCACGTTCGGCCCGAGGTTGACCATCTGGATCAGATCACGCTTGAAGTTGCCCGTGTTTGCGAGCGCATCAGGAAGGTAACGGAAGATCTGTGCAGAAGCCACCCCGTTACTGGCGACGAACTCGTAGTTCAATGGCTCCAAGAACGTGATGCCAATGATGGTCGTATCGGGAGGAATCGTAGCGTTGTCCGAGTTGGGAGTGATGGCCCCCGGAAGAGTCGATGGCAGGCCAGAAGCCGTGGTCGTCGGAGCCAGGCGCTGAGTGGTAGTTCCCGTGGGCGGCTGGTCTATCACAATCGTCGAAGGAAGCCAGTTGGTTGTCTCTGTGCCTGAGAGGGTCGCTGTAGCCGCAATGCTGGTTACCCCACTAGCCGAGGCGATGCTGGTGATGCTGGCAATAGTAGTAGGCTGCTGTGCTGTGGTCGAGACCGGCGGCAGTGGTGTCACCGTCTCGTCGGGGACAGTCGTATTACCGCCACTGGTCACATTCGCCGGAATCCCGGTGACCGTTGGAAGCAATGTCGGCTCCGTCGTTGGAGGAAGCGTCATGTCCGGGGTGGTGCCGGAAGGGGTTGTCTCCGACGTGGAAACGGGCGGGGGCGGCTCCGTGGCAGTCGTATTGCCGCTTGTGGGAGGACTGGTGGGCTCAAGGCTCGTGGGCTCGGGCGTCGTAGTGGGTGGAGGAACCACTGTATCCGTCGGGACACCAGTGTCCGTGGCATTGCTGATTGGCGGAGGAATGACCGTCGTCGGCTCACCGGTTGGCTCTTCCGTGACAGGCGGCGTAGTCTCGGCAATGGTTGAGCTCCCTGTGCCCGGGAAGAGTGAGAGCGAGAGACTGATACCGTCTGGCGTGGAAGTAGGCTCTGGCGGGGCCGTCGTCGGCTCGGCCGTTGGTTCCAAGGTCGGTGAAGGTTGCTCCGACTCTGGGACTGTGGGCGAGGCAGAAGCCGACGGGTCGACAGTAGGCTCCGCCGACGGCGAAGCGGACGGAGACGACGGGTCTTCCGAGACCGGGACGCTCGTAACGGGAGCTGTTGGGGCAGTGTCCGTAATGTTCGGCGACGGAAGGATGGCGCTCGTGACCTCGGAAACAACGCTGCTAATGATCGAACCGATGGGCGCCAAAGGATCACTCAGAGTCGGAGTGGGCAGCTCAGTGGCGCTCGTGACGATGCCGGTCGGGGCGAGAAGTATCCCGCTCGTGCTCGTGGGGTCCGACGATGTCCCAGCTGAGGAGAACAATCCCGACGCGGTGGGATCCGTCGATGGGCTGGCAGTATCTGAAGGAGCAGCCGAGTCGGTCGGCGAGGCTGATTCGGGGGCAGAGACGTCCGAGCTCGTGGGAAGGACGATAGTCTCGGGAATGCCCCCTGTAGAACCCACGCCACCCGCAGCCTCGGTCGGGCTATCGACCGGAGACGCCTCCGTGACAGGATCGGCGACGGAGCTGGTTGGTGTCGGATCCGTCGCAGGGGACACAACAATGGTGCTCTGAACAACCACCGTGGTGACATCGGCTACCGACCCCGAGCCACCCGAGCTACCGCTAAACTCAGAGGATCCTATTGAATCCGTCGTGTCGGCGGAGCTTGGCCGGCCGGACGTGGTGGTGATAAATATGGGCCTGTCCGTGAAGGTGGGCGTGACTGTGAACGTCCCCTTCAAGCTCTCGAGCAGGTCACTTATCGAGTCCCTCTTGGTCGTTTCCGGTGCCGTGTCGAAGGGTGTTGATTGCGAGGCGGGAGACTGTGTGGTGATTGTCATGTTGCTGTATTGCCGCTTCAGATGGCGAGGGAAGTAAATCTTTGGTCGCGGTTGCCCTTCGGCTGCGCTCACGACCGACGCCGCCGCCGCGAAGGCGGCAACGATGACCGAGCCTGTATGCATTTTTCCCTATGTCGGACCTATTTCGTCATACGAGTGGTCAAAGTCGTCGGCGGGTGGGTGGCGGTTGCGGTGAAGAACCGGAATAAGGGGTGGTCGGCAATTGGCGCTGCGAGTGGACTTCTGCCGTGGTCAGCGCCTGGGAAAGGGCGACCCGCGCGGAGAGACAGGGAACAAACTCACATTCGCAGGAATGAATTGGTAACGAGTGTACTTGACAGTATTGTCAATGAGTGGACTCTGTCTCATGATGAAGTCAGCAAGAGGAGCCAACAAGGCGGCGGCGAGCCCCGTCGCATGAATGATCTCCACGATCGGCTTTGGGAAAACGGAAGGTGACCAGGGCAGGATGGCAAGTTGTTCTCTCCGTCCTTCTCTCTGCCAACAGGCCGGGAGAGCCGCGTGGTTTATGCGCGACCAGGAATCCGGAATCCAGGGTATTGTACTCACGTTTAGTAGTGATGATGTCGACGTTTTACAGTCTAACTATGCGATTTAGGTGCCGGGCCGGCTTGTTGTTATTGTTGTTGATATTTCTCGAGATTGTAAAAGAGTGACTTGACGAGAACTCGTCAGAAATAAAGATGCCTTCTGGAAATTGATATCCTTCACGCCTGGATTGCGGGTAGTTGTGTCGACCGAGTCACTCGAGGATTGGCATTTGGATTCGCGTGGACCTCCTGAGGCCGTTTCCTTAACAAATCGTCAGGTCGTTGAAGGAGGTTTGAGAAGGAAGCAGAGAGATATCGACGCCTGCAGGACTCGACTCCGATTCGAAAGGTAACCACGTCGAGATGGAGGAGTCCGGGTGTGTCGGAAATCGTCGCAAGGGAAAAAAAAAAAACGAGTGAAAGGAAGGTGAGGTTGGCGGAGGGTAGGTCAGGGTGAAAGAGAGGAGAAGAAGGGAGAGATCACGGTAACTGGTGCCAAGCTGAAGCGAGCGGAATGGACGAACGAGCGGTAGGGTCACAAAGAACCGGAAGGGCAGGTGCAAGAGTGTGACCAGCCAAGCGCAGGAATGAATGGGTGGGCACTGGGCACTGGGCGCGCGCTGGAAGTTGGAAGGCAAGCCCGAGACTGGGGGGTGGCCTACGAATACAGGCGCAGGGGGTATCTGAGAGGGGGGGAGGGGAGGGGGGGTCCAGAAACCGACTGTTAGTGCAGGCATCTGCAAAGATGCCGATCCTGCTAGCGCCTCGGGTACTCGTCACGCTTGATTCTACGCTTGGGGTACCTTCGCACTATTGCTGCAGGAATTTGCCCAATAAATTTAATCGCCCATCTCACTTCCGCCCTGGCGGCCCTGCAGGTTCACAGATCAATAATCGCCTGGCAACCCACAACGGGTACCTGGCGGAGGGGACCCAAATAACGCGTCAAACCCAACCCACATTCTCGATCAGATCAGCATCAGAACTGATAAAGTTGAGTTCATCGATCTGTCCGTACACGTGTAGTCCAGCGTTGACAGGTGTCAAACTGCAGCCCTTCGGAGACTTTCTTCTGGACTACTATTAACAGCAAACATCTGCCGTAATGAGGGAAGCCTCGGTGGGCAAGTCCCTGCCTCCTCCCTTTCTCTGCCCTGCATTTTACTCCTGCATTTGATTGCTTCCTTGGGCTTCTCGTGATGGGGGGTAGCGCACCCTCTAAGATTGCGACGCCTTGCCTAAAAGAGGGAAGGCTTGGATGCTAGTGACGGGTTGTGGCGCGATGGGGCGGCTTGGCTTGGTCCGGGCTAAATATGGAGGAACTTCGCAGAGTGACTCGCGGTACCTCGCAGTGGGCGGGCATACTGCTGTCAAGAGCAGGTTGCTCTCAAGGGCCGTCGATGTCCTTGGTGAAACATCAAAGGACCATCCCCACCAAACCAGGTCTCCGCTCCAGGTCCGCGCTCTGTCATTGGCCGGGTCACAGCTGGCTGCCGCTGCGGTTGGCCTAAATTTCCGTTCTCCCCAGCGGGCCCTGAGCGCTAGATCGAAAGAAGACAAGATCGGTTTCGACTCTTCGAGCCCTGGCAGCGACGGCATTCGCTTCGACGAAAATCCTCCACGTTGTCTTTCTCGTCGACGGGATCTCACTTCGACTCCAGATCTCAAGATACGTATCAAGGTGGCCTCGCCTCTCGGGTTCTTCTTGTAGATAGTGTTCGTTGTGTTCTCGGGTTCTGACCGCTGTCCGTCTCCATGTGCTACCAGTGTTATGTCTTGTCAAGGGAGGAGAAGCCCGAGAAGCACGGCGCCCTGCACACAGCCCCTTTCGAGCAACGTAGCAAACACCTCACTGGTTTGCGCATCGTGATGAGAGAGATACTACAGTAGTATTCCTTGTTCTGCGTGGGAGTCTTAAGCACGTGTGTGTGCTTGGCGAGATGATTCTGGCCCGTTGGAGATTGCAGCAAAAATTCCAGAGAGTGGTCGGCGCCGATCGCTCCAATATAAGTTAATATCCATGCTGATTGCTCGTGGTGTTCTACAATGCGGGTGATATTGGGCGGGACGGCAGCGGACCTGCCTTTGGGGGTCGCAAGCAGGGCAAGCTGGCACTGGAAGCGGAGTGTTTCATTCTCTCAAGCACGACTCGGCAATCATCAACACAGATTGATTTGATAGGCGAGGCGGCTTTTCGCTTGCAGAGTCGCGATGGCAGTCATCGTAGCACAACTAAGGCACGCTACGGGGGTTTCTGTTTCTACTTCTACGTGTACTGCGGGCATCTGTGTCCGTTCCGACATCCGAAGGCACTGGTCTTCATCCTGAATACGACCGGCAAGTCTGCAGCCCTCCCTGGAATGTACGACGAAACACCGTGTTTTGCTCAGCCTCAGCCTTCTATGATGTCGCCGTGTCAAATGAAACACGGGCTTCCCCGCCAGAATCAGTCCTGTTGCATGGCATGGTATGGACATCACCCGTGAAGAAGCAAGACAGCATTCCAACGACAAGGCCACGTGGAGATCCCCTGAAGCCCTGAACGCAAATACGCGCACCACAACAGACAGCTGGGACGTCCGGTGAGATTTGGCTCATCTCGATGACCGCTAACTCGGCCGTCCATCTCGTTCTTTGTTCGGTAGTGAATAGAAAAACAGGCGTCTCGCTGAATTGTTGCTTTATTGCCCTGGCCAGCGCCTCCCAGCCACGTATGGCGGTTAGCTGCCACAATGTGTCCATGACATCATGGTACCCCTTTCACACCGAAAGGATCTGAGACTCCAGCATTCCAATGGCGTTTCGACGCGACTCGCGCGTGGACTACCCATGTCTTGGACGACGGCCCGCTTGAGCAGGAGCGTTTTGCTGCCGCTGTGGACCCTGGAATAGCTTCGGGAACGTAAACAATGCTATGCGGGTATAATGGGATGTGAAGTGTATCCGCCACAAGGTCCCTGGCCATATTTTGCTGGAACATGGGACGTGGCTGGGTTGAATGCGAGGAATGAGCCGCATCATCTACATTCATATGAGGAGACCCCTCGGAGAGGAGGCTGGAACGTGATGGACGGGGTGAGCGCAGTGGTCTCCGCATCAACATGGCTTATAGTATCTGGAAGTGGCAATGTGTATGGGATGTGTGCCGGACATTAACTAGCACTGCACACGATACTGACACCATGTAGTAAGGCATACTGGTACATACTGCTTCCTCCTCTGGAAAATATGCCGCGAGAGGATACAATCTCCTCCAATGTTGCGCCTTGAGTTGTCGAGATCACCCCCTGAAATAGCACCCACTCCGCCTTCCCAAGCCCTACTAATTGACGTTGGGTTTTGATCCTCACCTGCCTCAATAATGAAGGTGCACTCGACATTCGGAGATCCCGGTGGAGTACACCCTGTCGTAAAGCGCCCGTGGCAGTCTTCTTGCCATGACGGCAGGGTAGCGAGGCCAGTCTGGCAGGTCCGCTATATGTACGTATTCTGCTACCCTCCACGGCATCTGGCGGTATCCAAGGACAGACCTTTTATCTAGCAAGACGTCTCGTTTCGTCCTCAACTGTCCCCGACTCGGTCAGTCGCAGGGCAGAGTATCAATGGGCAGGACAGGGAACTAGACACTCAGTGGAGGGCCCCTCAAGCATTGGTGGCCCTGATCGCGGGGATACGCCGAAGATGAGCTCTTTGTTAGTGTGATCCCATGAGTGCCTTGCCTGAGCTAGGACTGCTCCTGGCTCGGTTTTGTGCCATTCTCCAACCACTTGGGAGATGTCAGTCCTGAAAGCGGGAGCTCGAAGGACCGGTTCCCTCACGAGTAATCTCCTCCATGAGTATCCCGGCGCTGGGAGGCATCCACAATCACCCGGTTTAATATTCTAGGTCATGCCCGTCGAGCAGACAAGAGTCAGACCGTCCAGTATAGACTGCCTTCATCGGCAAAACGAACCCCAACGGTCATCTGCGCTTGGCCACTTCTCCCTCGTGATCAGCAGCTGTAGAGGAAGTTGATGCGACTAACACTACAGACAAAGAAAGTATAAATAGCCACAAGTTAGACTTAGCATAAGACAGTGGAAAAGCAAGTAGCAAGTATGGGGTGCTAGCGAGCGCTACTCCGAACAAAGCGTCAACGAAACTTTCTTGAAGAAAGGAGCAAACCATGATCGAGTAGAGGGGGCACTCTGGTCTCGATCTAGGTAGCAGCTTGCCCAACTTCTTCGAATCCGTGTCCATGGTAGGCACCGCCATGACATACAGGATCCTCCGACGGTTCGCCCGTATACATCGTTCTGCGGACGGCAACTTTGATCTGCGCCTATGTGCACTTCGCAATTGATATAATCGGGGGCCGCAGCAAGGGCATATAGTGATCTGAGGTCGACATGCTCTCGCTCCCAGTATCGGCGAAGGCCCGGCTTGACGTTAGGGGATGGGGTTGTGCTTGCGACAGACTAGAGGTACTCTGTTCTGCCCCCTGCTCATGGTTGCGAGATAGCCCTGCCCACGAAACATCGGTGTAAATAGTCAGTACTCTCTTTGCTGTTGCCTAAACTCGTACCATATGCCATGGTCGTTCCAGCGATGTTGGGCGTTTCTTGATCCGGTCTCTGAGCGGGTCAGCAACAGCTTCTTGTCATTGTATGATCGCGCCACTATCTCAGCACAACACTACCATATAAGCAGACAGAGGAAGAGCAAGAGGAGAAGCAATAGTCAACGACATCATGCTACCCACTATCAGAATGGAAATGATCACCTTATCGTTACTAGTGATACGTCTACCAGTGAGCCAAGCGCTATGCGAGTCGTGAGCTTCATGAGAAGACCATGGAGCTAGGAAGTTCGTTCAAACTAAAGGAGGTTCGGCGACCTTGGCACAAGAACGTCTCGCAGAGGATGTGTGGTGCTGGCGTATCGAAGTCCGTAGGAAAAACATGCGCTGGACCTCCCCTCGCCCTCGTACCGCCCGAAGGAGACACCTGTACGAATCCCTTCCGAAGTGAAGGTCCGGTGATCTGACCTTGACGACGGCCTCTCGAGCGAACCAGGGCGTTCAACACCAGGACCCATACCCGCGGACGAAGTTTGTCGAGCACGAACCGGGTAGCTGCGGCATCTGTACTGTCCCTGTCTGCATTTCGTACGACCTCCCGCCGATCGTCTCGGGGATCACAGCCGCAAGACGGGCGGGATAGGTACTTCTCCCATGCCACTGGCTCGGGAATGTAATGGACGGTTTGCTTGTGTTGCTTGTCTCTAGGATATGGAAGCGACGCCCGTGAGCAAATAGCCTGCAGTGTTGTTCTTCGCACAACCGGAAGCGTTCCCCGGAGCTGGGTCTGCCTTCAATGTCGAGGGTGCTCTCTATTCCCTTGGTCCGGAGGCATATACACTTACTTCGCATCCCACAGAAAGCTGGTAGGCGCTTCTAACATTCCTGGATTCCAGAACCGAGGGTGCCGCCGTAACCGACTATGTTTGTATTCGTATATTAGGCGAGAGAGGAGATGACACACAGCTAGTTGGAAAGGAACAAAAAGAAGGCGGTCTAGCATTAGCAGGTCAAGGACCTCGACGAGCAAGCCGGCAGAAACTGGGAGCCATCGGCAATGGTCAACGGGACATCTAGCTCTCGTCTACTGCTCCTCTAGACGGATATCATTTGAGCCCTCCCGCCGCCTGTTCATGTGCCCACGCCAGAGCCGTGTCAGACTTGCACCTTGGTGACGATAGGACAGGTGCTTGTGATAGACAAACAATCATGCAGGAAACAAAGATCGAGAGCAGCCAGTCGAGGAGCTGCGATCGCCCGTTGCATTCCCAGACACTCGCACAAGAAGTTGGTACACTTATGCAGTCTCTTGGCTGCTGTGTGCACTTGCTTTCGTCCCATCATGCAAGGCAGTTGCTTGTCTCGCATATGGATGCCCATGCCAACGCCTACAAACCTCAGGCCGGCAGATGACAGGGAGGGAGAGGACAGAGGCTCTGATGTAGCCCGGTAGCGACGTCATGGTAGAACATCAGTTGCGAATAGAAGCGAAGGAACCGGCCGGAGAGCACAGAGAATGTGATATCTGATATATGCATGGGTCTTTGCACGTCTGAAGAGGTCTGGGTGGTACGTCCCTAGTAGATCACGGAATACAGTGTGCACTTGGAGCAAACACGAATTTCCATGTTATCGAAAGTTCTCAGATTCAAGTCCTGTGTTCTGGATCTCGGTTCCCATGGTGCTTTCGGGGACGCTCTTCAGGACCTCATGGCCCTGCTTGACCTGACACCAGGTATACGGGGAGAACGGAGCTTGAATAGGCGATTGATCGGGTCACCGCCGGGACTGCCACCATCCAACGTCACACCCGTCCAGATCAGATCTATCCGGCCAGGCGAATTGCGCGGCACGAGCCGGGAGATGGTAGTTCGTGTCACCGCTGTTTGACCCGTTATCTCCCTGGCGCCAAGCACATTGTAGGATTGCACAGATCAAGCGCAACGACACTCAGGGACAAGACACGGCCGTCTAGGAGTCGGTCCGGAACCGCATGTGAAGTTGGAAGAGCGTCTCGAGCCGAGGCGGCTCCTACCCGACAAAGGGGTGGACTTGGAGGCCTTCAGGAGCGGAAACCGGTAGCGGCGCAGTACAACGCCCGAACAGCGCGCTGTATCTCAGTGCTGCTGGTCACGACATTTTCTCCAAGATCGAGCAACGTAGCACTACTACTGCGAACCTTGGTTCAGTTTGAGATTAACCAAGAACTACTTACGGCTGGGTTCGAGAGTCCCAGCCAGACAAGGCTGACCGCTGGATGCAATTTTTGCTTCGAGAGGGCAATCTATCCAGCTGCAGAGTTTGGCGATGCGGTGAGAGGTGATCTGGCCTGCATCTGCTTGCGTACAAGTAAGGGGGCGGCGTGCCGATCGCTGCTGTGATGAGCCCATCATGTGTGGATTTCGTTGGCTGACGTTGAAGGCGGGGTCGACGGCGGACCCCTCCATCATTACGCATCGCCCAAAAGGTGTGCTTTGCAGATGACCCCGCGTCAGGATCTGACTGCTGGCATCCCCAACAGTTTCCCAAGGGGATCTAAGATATCCCTAGCTGCCTTAATTACCCGTAGTCAGTGCTTTGTGCATCCAGGCCGATGCGGGCAGCCGGAAAGAATCCTGAGCCGCGCTTAGCTTGAGCTGTAGATGTATGTACTGTACATACTTACATACACAGTACGTATCACAGTACTGTGTAGCCCCGCGCAGATCTAGCACGGGGGGGGGGGGGGGGGCAAGCTCGGATCTGGGCTCAAGACATCATTGAACCGTTACATCTTAGGAGTTGTTGGTACCTGTACCGGACGGAAAGGGCAGTCGATTGGAAACACTGGGATCTGCGCTGATTCGCGCGCCCCAAGGACCCAAAACCTTAATGGAGACGCAAGAGCTCCAGTAATGGTAAGAACGGGGCGGAGACCTCGTAGGCTCCTCCCTCCTGCCTCTTGTTGCGCAGTAGTTAGACTTCTTAGCTTCGTGCTCAAATAAAGAACTGCGCATCCCACTCTGAATCGCCATCCATTCTTCCAACCGAATTCTCTCTCTCTCCCCCCCCCGCGCCAACACACCTACACTTACATGCGACCAATTCTTACCGCGGTCACTCGGACACCAGCTTCATACCAGAGCATCCGCCGCTTCCAATATTTCCACAGCAGAATGGGTGTCACCAAGACCATCATCCAGGAGGGCACCGGCCCCGTGGCTAAGAAGGGCCAGAAGGTCACCATCGAGTACACGGGCTGGCTCAAGGATACCAGCAAGCCCGGCAACAAGGGCGAGAAGTAAGTTGGAAAGACCGAGCCTATGACGTCAGTGTGGAAGTAGTACCTTGGTTGCTGATCAGACCCTCAACGCGCCCCAGGTTCGACTCCTCCGTCGGCCGCGGCGACTTTGCCACGACCATTGGTGTCGGTCAGGTCATCAAGGGTACAGTTTCCCAGACTTGTTGTTGTTTGTGGTAAAATGGGGTGTGCAGTCCGGCTTATACAAATCATCAGGCTGGGATGAGGGCGTCACCACGATGAAGGTCGGCGAGAAGGCCACCCTCGATATCACCAGCGACTACGGCTATGGCGAGAGGTAAAGTCGTCCCCTTAAGAAGAAGCAATACGGTGACGAGGCACACCAGTACTGACCAGAGTCTCATCTCAGGGGATTCACTGGCCACATCCCTCCCCGGGCCGACCTCATCTTGTAAGTCTCGTCGCGTGGGCGGTCTGCAACATATTCCTGATGGCATTGCAATGATCACGGCTAACGATCTGCAGTGACGTCCACCTCAAGGATGCTCAGTAGACTCTAGACTCCAGGAGGCGTTTAATCGGACAGGGAAAGATCGGGGACTCTGTTTGAAGGGTGTTATGGTTATGGTTACCCAGCAAAGCTGGATGAGGTTGATGCCACAGAACTAAGGTAGTCAGTCAGACAATCCAAGCTCACTGTTGGTGGTTCCCGACGGACTCTAAGAGGTCTTATGAATCTGCGTTGACGGCTTTCCGCTTCGCACAATTGCACGAAGCGAGGCGAGATATGCACCGGCTTTATCCACTTATCGACGTATCCATAATAAGCACTGATACGTGTGCAGACCGATAGCCTAGTAACGGGGAGTCCGATCTGAGGTGGTGTAAGGTACCGGATTTGACAATGCCATGTCAAACAACCCGAGTTGGTGTCGATGGTTGCATGGCGGGTCGCACTTGGATTAAGTCCAAGCCCTTCATTGGGGATCGCAGGACCAGGTTCTTTCGATTCCTGGGCTCGGGATGTTCTTGTTTTTGCGTTTCTTCTTAATGATGACAGCGGTGGTCCCGGTGCTCTGTTACGGTGTCCTTTTCACCTCAGTCAGGCTGGGGGCAGCGCTGGCAGAACCTCGGCAAACTCTGAAGTATCCCACCAGCCAAACTGATAAGGACCGGTACGTTAGGTTGCTTCTGTCGAGGCACTCAAAGCGGGTTTAGTCAGCCTCACGGTCGCGTTGCACTGGTTAGAAATCCACCGTCAACCGAGCTGGTTGGTTCGACATCATTGTTGCCCCTCGATCCATTTGTTTGCCGTCATACAGAACTCCGACGCACTCTCGAATTCCCCCGTGCCGACATTCTTCTGGCGTCCTGAAGTTGCATCATTCAACATCTAGACTTTGCGACTCCTTTTTCCACTTCTACTTCGGTTGCCCGGCAAGAGCAACAACAGCTTTAGCTCCCGCCCCAAATCTAGGCAGTGACAGCTTCGCGGGGTCAAGTCAGGTACTAACGTCCTCAACCTCGCCTCTCCGACAAACCGGACAACATCCGCGCTCATTCACACAACGTTCTGAAATCCGCACATTGTGCGCAAAGCCTCGCCAAGCTGGGGAAGCGCAAGAACTCGGTTGGGGAAGAATCCATATCCCGCAAAAAAGCCATGGCTATTGTAAGTCGCTCTCGAGCTCTCGGGCCCTGTGAAGCGGGCTTCCACCTTGTGTGTGCTTTTGCGCTGACTTGTACCATCGCAGCAGGGAAACAAACCAGGCGAGGTCGACCTGGTGACCCGGTTGCAGGTCGGCGAGTCCACGATCGCTCCCAACGAGATCGACGAGTCCCTCTACAGTCGACAGCTCTATGTCTTGGGCCACGAGGCTATGAAGCGCATGAGCGCCTCCAACATCTTGATCGTTGGTCTCAAGGGCTTGGGCGTTGAGATCGCAAAGAACATCGCTCTTGCAGGCGTCAAGAGCCTCACACTTTACGATCCGGCGCCTGCCGCCATCGCCGACCTCTCCTCCCAGTTCTTCCTCCGACCCGACGACGTCGGCAAGCCCCGGGATCAAGTCACGGCCCATCGTGTGGCCGAGCTCAACGCATATACGCCGGTGCACGTCCACCAGTCGGCGAGCCTCACGGAGAATCTCTCCCAGTTTGACAAGTTCGAAGTCGTCGTGCTTACGAACACGCCGTGGAAAGACCAGCTTCTGATCGGCGACTACTGTCACGAGAAGGGCATCTACTTCATCGTGGCAGATACCTTCGGACTGTTCGGAGAGATCTTCTGCGACTTCGGCAAGAACTTCACCATTCTCGACCCTACTGGCGAGAACCCTGTCAGCGGAATTGTCGCCGGTATCGACGAGGAGGGCCTGGTCTCGGCACTGGATGAGACGAGGCACGGTCTCGAGGATGGCGATTACGTCACATTCTCCGAAGTCGAGGGAATGGAAGCTCTCAACGGCGGTGAGCCCCGCAAGGTGACGGTCAAGGGCCCGTACACATTCTCCATCGGCGATGTCTCCGGACTCGGTACCTACAAGAGGGGCGGTCTGTATCAGCAAGTCAAGATGCCCAAGTTTGTCGATTTCAAGAAGATCTCGGAGTCTGCGAAAGATCCCGAGTTCGTCATTTCTGATTTCGCCAAGTTCGACCGGCCACAGCAGCTTCACATCGGCTTCCAGGCTCTCCACGGCTTCGTCCAGACCCACGGCTACCTCCCCAAGCCTATGAACGACGAGAACGCAACCGTCCTTGTCGAGTCTGCCAAGGCATTTGCGCAGGCGCAGGGTCTTGATGTAGAGATTGACGACAAGCTCCTCCGTGAGCTCAGCTATCAGGCCCAGGGCGACCTGAATCCGATGGCTGCATTCTTTGGAGGTCTGACCGCCCAAGAGGTACTGAAGGCGGTCTCTGGCAAGTTCCATCCCGTGAAGCAGTGGATGTACTTCGATTCCCTGGAGTCTCTACCCACGAGCACCAAGAGGTCGGAAGAACTGTGCAAACCGTTGGGCAGCCGGTACGATGGGCAGATCGCCGTCTTCGGCACAGAGTTCCAGGAGAAGGTCTCGAACATGAAGCAGTTCCTCGTCGGGGCCGGAGCCATTGGCTGCGAGATGCTGAAGAACTGGGCCATGATCGGACTCGGGACCGGACCGAAGGGCAAGATCACCATTACGGACATGGACTCGATCGAAAAGAGCAACTTGAACCGGCAGTTCTTGTTCAGGCCGAAGGATGTTGGCCAGATGAAGAGCGACTCGGCTGCCAAGGCTGTCCAGGCGATGAACCCGGATCTTGTTGGCCATATTGTGACACTCAAGGAACGTGTGAGCCCCGAGACTGAGCATATCTTCAACGAGGACTTCTGGAACGATTTGGACGGGGTGACGAATGCCCTGGACAACGTGGAGGCTCGGACCTACGTTGACCGGCGGTGCGTCTTCTTCCACAAGCCGCTCCTGGAGAGCGGTACGCTGGGCACTAAGGGCAACACTCAGGTTGTCCTACCAAACATTACCGAGTCCTACTCCTCGTCTCAGGATCCGCCAGAGCAGTCGTTCCCGATGTGCACGCTGCGCAGCTTCCCCAACAAGATCGAACACACGATTGCGTGGGCGCGAGAGCTCTTCGAGTCCTCGTTTGTGAAACCGGCTGAGACGGCGAACCTGTACCTGACGCAGCCGAACTATCTCGAGACGACGCTCAAGCAAGGCGGCAATGAGAAGGCCACGCTCGAGATGCTCGTCGATTTCTTGAAGAACGAGCGGGCTCTGACCTTTGAGGATTGCGTGCAGTGGGCGCGCATGCTGTTCGAGAAGCAGTACAACAACGCCATCCAGCAGCTGCTTTACAACTTCCCCAAGCACGCCGTCTCGTCCACCGGGACGCCGTTCTGGTCTGGACCCAAGCGCGCCCCGGACCCGCTGAAGTTCGACCCCGAGAATCCCACTCACTTCGGCTTCCTCGTGGCTGCGACGAACCTGCACGCCTTCAACTACAACATCAACGTCAAGGATAAGAGCCGTGACGACTATCTCCGCGCTCTCGACTCGATGATCATCCCGGACTTCTCTCCGGATGCCAACGTGAAGATCCAGGCTGATGACAAGGAACCGGTAAGCAGTCACTCCTAGGATAAATGAACGTGGGTGCACCGTCTAACAATTTGCAGGATCCAAATGCAAGCAGTGGCGCTTTTGACGATGAAGCGGAGTTGAGGAACCTCGCGGCCCAGCTCCCCGACCCCAAGTCATTGGCCGGCTTCAAGCTCACGCCGGTCGAGTTCGAGAAGGACGATGACACGAACCACCACATCGACTTCATCACTGCGGCCAGCAATCTGCGGGCGGAGAACTACAAGATCGAGCAGGCCGACAGGCACCGGACCAAGTTCATCGCCGGCAAGATCATCCCGGCCATTGCGACGACCACCGCCTTGGTCACGGGTCTTGTGATACTCGAGCTGTACAAGATCATTGACGGCAAGACGGACATTGAGCAGTACAAGAACGGGTTCGTCAACCTCGCGCTGCCGTTCTTCGGCTTCAGCGAGCCGGTCGCGAGCCCCAAGGTCGAGTACAACGGACCCAACGGCAAGGTGACGCTGGACAAGATCTGGGACCGCTTCGAGCTCAACGACATCACCCTCAGGGAGCTCATCGACGACTTTGAGAAGCGCGGACTGAGCATCTCGATGCTGAGCTCGGGCGTCAGCCTGCTGTATGCCAGCTTCTTCAGCAAGGACAAGCTCAAGGACAGGTACGACATGAAGCTCAGCGAGCTGGTGGAGTTCATCTCCAAGAAGAAGATCCCCGAGCACCAGAAGGAGGTCATTTTCGAGGTCGTGACCGAGGACGCCGAGGGCGAGGATGTCGAGGTGCCGTACCTGAAGGTCAAAATCCGGTAGATGATTGGTGAACAGTGTGCTTTCTTTTTCATTAGATGGTGTTTATTTGCTCAGCATGGGGGGCTGTAATCACGGACAGTCACTCAATAAATGAGGTAGTTAGATCTTCCCCTTGGTGGGTAGGAATTCCATAAGCCTATCCGTCAAGTATATTTGGTTTGCTGCCGACTCTGTGACTGTGCACACTTACCAAGGTAAGGTACCCAAGTGCCACTGCTCGAGGCGTTGACCCTCGTGTGACAGTGTCGCTTAATAAGCGTTATGCCTTGGTGGCGTTGCTTGATGCTGCGAGCACCTCGAAAGTCTCTGCTGGTTGGCTCAATGCGATATTGTGGCTTTCAAATGCAGTATCTTTTCCATCTACAACGTGAACTACCTCAGACGGCAGGGTAATCCTTTAGTAAGGACACTAGGTCTGTTGAAGCGTAGCGATGGCGATATTTGGAAATGAGGAGCTCCCAATATCCCTTACGTCAGTGACTGCTCCCGCTTTGTCAAATGACGAGACGTCTTAGAAAGCTCAGTTCGAGCTCCATCTCGGGGCCAGACACACGAGGACAGCGTAGTAAATATAAGGCGCATATCTCCTACCCAACGTATGAGTACTGCACCTCAATGCACTCCCCGAGTCTGAAGTCGCTCTTTACTGCCATCTCAATCGCAAGACGTGTTCCAACTTCGTTCCGAGCACTCGGTAGTGCAAGATCCATCACATCGCGAGCTACTCCAGCAGCGGGACTCCACCTGTCGTCGTCGTCACTGAACCGAGCAGCGCAACATCGCAGTCAACCATCAGCCACACCTCCGTACTACTCAACAATGGTAAGCCGCTGTCCGCTCTTTTTAATGAGTCCGTCTCACTAACAATCCTCTCCAGACATCATCGGTCGCAAACAAAATCACTGACTGGGTGAAGCCAGACGACAAGTCCGGCGAGTTCAAGCGCCAGCAGAGCTCGTTCCGCAACTTCGTCTCCAAGAAGCCGGGCGCCGAGTTCCCGGCCGAAAAGGGGCGGTACCACCTGTACATCAGCTATGCCTGTCCCTGGGTACGTCTTCCTCCCCCCCAACCATCTCACCGTCCCAGCGAAGCATCTCACTCATACTCCCAACGTGTATAGGCGACCCGGACAATCATAGCCCGCAAGCTCAAGGGCCTGGAGGACATAATCTCCTTCTCCTCGGTGCACTGGCACATGGGCGACAAAGGATGGCGCTTCCCAACGGCCTCGGACACCGATGCCGAGGGCGACAGCGTCGTGCCCGACCCGGTCCCGGGCCACGAGTCCTTCACCCACCTCCGCGACGTCTACTTCCAGAACGTGCCCGACTACCAGGGGCGCTTCACCGTGCCGGTACTGTACGACAAGGTCCAGCAGAAGATCGTCAACAACGAGAGCAGCGAGATCCTGCGCATGCTCGAGACCGAGTTCGACGACCTCATCGACGAGAAGTACCGCGCCGTGGACCTGTACCCGGAGGACCTGCGCGGGGAGATCGACGCGGCGCACGAGTGGCAGTACGACCGCATCAACAACGGCGTGTACAAGTCCGGCTTCGCCACGACGCAGGAGGCGTACGAGCGCAACGTGCTGGCGCTGTTCGAGGCGCTGGACCGGGTGGAGGAGCACTTCTCCAAGAGCCCGGGACCGTACTGGTTCGGCGACAGGCTCACCGAGGTGGACGTGCGGCTGTACCCGACCATCGTCCGGTTCGACCCGGTCTACGTACAGCACTTCAAGTGCAACATCCGGGACATACGGTCCGGGTACCCGGCCACGCACAGGTGGCTGCGGAACCTGTACTGGAATGTCGCGGCGTTCCGCGAGACGACCAATTTCTTGCACATCAAGAACCATTACACCAAGAGCCACGCGCAGATCAACCAGTATCACATCACGCCGGTGGGGCCGCTGCCGGACATCCTGCCTTTGGACGAGGAGGTGGCTGCGGTGGAGGTTGTGAAGGCTGGGAAGGCTTAGGTTGAATATAAGAGCAGATCCGAAAGTTCTAATAGTGTTGGTATACGTTGGGTAGCAAGCAAGTAGTTAGGAATGAAAGACGACTACTGATCCTATGTCGCGATTGACACTCCTCGGCGGTAGATGGGTCGATGATCATCACATAACGGATACACGGCAGCTTATAGTAAGGAGCGAATCACCCGAGCAATGCGTTCAAACACGCTGCTTACATCCTTGTACCAAGAGAAACCCAAAATGAGAGACAAATATACAGGACCACCTGTTCAACCCCAAAGTTTTGGAGTCCCCTCCCATATATGCATTAGATTAAAAGTCAGATTTTCCCCAGTAACAATTCAAAGGCATGCTCATAGCTGACCAGACAGCAAGGCCTCCGTAGCTGTAAGCGCCGAGTTAGCATACACTCCTCCATCGCTCAGCGGAAAGGGAGAGTGAAAAACATACCATTATTAATATAAGGCCTCCTCGAGTCCAGATTGACCCCAAACCTCCTCTCCAGCTCCTGCTTGATCCCCTTCTTGGTAACAGTCATCAGGTCCGCCGTCCGCAGTATCTCGCGGATCTCGGCCAGCAGGGCGTCGTCGCTCGGCATGCCCGCCAGGTTCGCCATCTCGAGCTCCTGCTGCGAGCCGTTCTGGCCGAAGAACTGGCTGCCCCCGAACTGCGACATGCGGTTGTTGTTGTTGTTGAGGCCCCCGAGCTCCGTGGGCGCGAACGACAGGCGGCTGGCGTTGTTGGGCAGCGGCGGGAGCTGGGAGACGTGGCTGACGGCCGCCATCTTGTCGTTGTACACCCCGCCCACCATGCTGGCCGGCCGCGAGTAGTACCCGTACTCGGACACGGCGGCGTTGGCGTTGGCCTTCGTGGCGTAGCTGTACCCGCTGATCTCGGAGCGGGCGTCGTCCCCGCCGGCGGCGCGGGAGGCCGTCTGGGCGTCCCACAGCTCCGCCTGGTACTCCTCCCACTTCTTGCGGGGGATCGAGGCCGGGTCGAATTTCCCTTCGTCCGAGATGACGATCTTCTTGCCGGACTCGCCGGCGACGACGCGCGTGTTGCCCCAGTTGAAGTCGTCCATGTGCCAGAAGGCGTAGAGCGGCAGGGCGAAGGAGAAGACGGGCACGGCCATGACGTAGAGGATCATCCAGCCGATCATCTCCCACTTGCGGCGGAGGATGAAGATGATGGCCTGCAGGCCGTAGATGGCGCCCAGCATGATGAAGGCAGTGATGGGCACGACGGTGGACTTCATGACGACCAGGACGATGAGGTAGATGATGTAGGCAATGGTGACGGGCTGGACGACGGTGGACATGAGGTCGATGAAGACGATGAAGCGCATGCTGAAGCAGCAGAAGCCGCAGAGCTGGTTGAGCGGGATCAGCTCCATCAGGTTGTGCACCGTCGAGTTGATCCAGCGGCGGCGCTGCGACAGGAACACGGCCCAGCTGTCGGGCGCGATGGTCCACGCGTGCGCGTCGAAGATGTACTTGGTCTTGTACTTGTTGTGGTACTTGAGCAGCAGCGTCGTGAGGTACCGGTCCTCGCCCAGGTGCAGCAGGTTCTTCATGTGCAGCGTGTCGACGCGGATGGTCGAGTACGATTCCACCACCTCGCGGCTGACGAAGAGCGGCTTGCCCGTCTCGGCGGCGCGGATGCGGTACATGGAGAAGCAGCCGGGCAGGCAGGTGACGGACCCGAACAGGCTCTCGAAGGCCTTGGACAGGTTGTGCGAGATGTAGTACTCGTAGACCTGGATCATGGTGACGAAGGACGCCTTGGCGTTGGTGAGGGCCGTCTCACCGCACACGGCGATGAGGCGCGTGTCGTCCAGGAAGGCGGAGACCATGCGGGTGGCGGAATCAGGGGCGACAACGGTGTCAGCGTCTATCTGGAGCATGAACTCGTAGAAGGTCGGGTTGACGCCGATGATGTTGCGGATTTGATGGTACATCTCCAACTCCAGAGGGCTCATGGCAAGATTGTAGTGGACGCGGTTGAGGAAACGCATGACGATCATCTGCGAGTCTCGCTTGCCGCGGTTGCCGGGACGGGAGACTTCGGACGGCTTGCCGACCTTGACGATGACCAAGAACGGGACGATGTGGCCCTGCACTTCGTAGAGACCCGAGTAGACCTTGCCCATGTTGTGCTGCTTGAGACCCTCACCCAGCGACTCGAAGCTCAGAGGTTCTGGATCGACGGTCTCCGAGACACCGAGAATGTCGAGCACGATTCTTGGGGTAGGCCTGTCGTTGCCCTGGCCGATAATCATGCCGTCACAGACGATGACGAGCAGTTTCCGCTTGTCATCGTACCGCATGCGGGCGGCAGAGTCGATGGCACGACGCAGCGACTCTTCGTCCTCGGTGTAGGCCGGGATCTGGCACATGACGAACTTGTCCAAGTTCTCGGGCATGTTCTTGGACCCGAACTGGAGGGCGGCGAAGAACTTGAAGCCGATGACGGCGGTGAGCAGGATCGAGATAGCCAGGACGAGGTAGTCGGCAAACTGACACTTGGGGGAGTTTCTCGTGTCGACATCAGCAACGTAGAACAAATTGTTCAAGCAAGTCATCGCGTTGGCCTTTTGCTTCTCGCTTAGGGCGAGTGCTTGCCAGTACTTGGTGACATCCTGGCCCGACTTCTGCTGGAATAGGTCGACAACGAGCTGCTCCATGAATTTAGTGGCCTCGGAATCCGTCGGTGGGTCGGCGCCGTCTGGAACGAGCTGCCGCAGACCGCCCTTGATGTACTTGGTCAAATCAAACACCTTCCCGTCGATGATAGCGATCGAGTTCTGCTTCTGCGCTAGAGTGTTGACGTACTGCGCCGAGTAGCCCATACTCCCCTTTTTGTAGCCGCTACCTCGGAGCATGCGCATCTGCTCTTGGAACCAGTCGGGCCGATAGTCGCCAGTGAAGTAACGGAAGTCGTGATACTTAGCGTTGAGGGCGATAGCATTGACCACGTCTGATGTAGCAGTGATGTTTGTGTAATCAAGGACGACAGAAGGATCGATGGCCGTTTCGCCCTTGCCAACGCAGAGCGCCGACGGCTGGACAGGGAAGAGGTTCGTAAGATCGAGGCCGGCAAGGTTGAGCAGCGGCTTCGTCCCCAGGAACTGGGGGTAGTGCTGAGGGGCGTACGCTCCCAGATCGAAAACCTGACCGCGGATGGCCACATATGCACCTTTACTGCCCGACTTCCCGTCGTAGGCCGCGAGTTCCGAGGGGCTGTAGACGTGCTGCCGAGGGCAGATGAGCATGGGAAAGACGACAATGAAGAAGGCAGCCACAAGACAGGAGAACCAGATGATCATGTTGATGGCCAGTTTTTCCCTCCAAGCCATCCGAATATCCTTCCGCGGCATGCGTCCGATCCAACGGATGAGGAAGTCGGGGATGAACCAGGTGAGCAGGTATGTGACGAACACCCATCGCTTTCGGCTTGGGCTGTCCTTGTACTCCTCCACCTCAACCATCTTCTTCTCGTTGCCCTTCTCAGCCATCTGTTCGCGGGTATCCAGATTCTTGAACATGTCGCCGCCGCCAAAGGCCGACACCCCGGCTTCAGAGCGAGTGTCCACGTCCTGGCTGCCGAAATAACCGGCCTTCTTGTCGTTGTAGGAACCAGGAGTATTGCTGTTCGAGAGGAGGCGCTCCTTGGAAGCACCAAACGGATCAGGCGGTGTCATGCCATCTGTCTCTGAAGGCATAGCGAACCTGCCTGAAACCGAACCCATATCCCCCAACTGCGAGGCTTCGAGCCAGCATCTTTCGCTCAGGAAGACTCCGGTGGAACCGATCTGAACCTCGTTGACGGGCCACCTCTTCTCTTCGACGAGTAGCTCCACCTTTTCCCGCTCGCTACCGACGAGCATAGTCTCCGAGTCCACCAGACCCAGGAACTCGCTAAAAGGCAGGAACACGCTGAAGTCTGCCGACCTCAGACGCTGGCTGATCTCGGCTATGCCGAACGTTTGCACCTGTGTCCGAACGCACTTGCTGTCGAACTGGTTGGCAATACGCCGGTCGTTGGGCTTCAAACAGAAGACAAAGTAACAGTTCGTGTTCGGCGCGGTAAGGGACTTGGTGACATTGTCGATCGACGCCAGGAACTGTCCGGATGCGCCCTGTTCGCTCGGCCGGGAGCCCCGCCTGGCGTCTCCGGCTTCACTGGCATTGTCCATGGACATCTCGCGCTCCTGCTGCGTCGGCATAGTCCGTGCCGTCCGGGCCGTCATCGGCCGCCCGGGCTTCCTGGACATGACGCTGGGTTGCCGCAACGGCTTGGAAGCGACGGTTGCCTGCATAACGGTCGTCCGCTCTTGCGGATGGACGACTGTTTGCAGGGCTTCTTGGCCGAAGAGACGGGCGACAAACTCGCTCTTGGTGGAGTTGATCAGGTTCAAGAGATCGCCCGAGATGACCTCGCCGTTCTCCTCTACCAGCCCCTTGACGGGGTAGTCCACCTCACCGGCGTAGTGCTTAACTGTGAAGGTCGCCGCCGTATTCTCCGAGAGGAAGTTGCTGCCGGGCAATTTGGCGGTAGCCGAGCCCACATGGATGGCGGGATTCTTGCCCTCGAAACGCTTCCGTAGACTCTCCAGAAGTTGCATGTCGCTCCGGCCACGCCTCGTCTGATCGTCGAGAATACTGAGCAGGCCGTTTCCGGGCTTCAGCAGACCGCGCACAGCATCCGAGTTGTCGAAGTAACTGGTAGCCGCCACGCTGACTTCCTCGCTCTCGAGCATGTCGGCCTTGCGGTCGAAGAAGTTCTGCAGAGTCAGGTTGTAAAGTGACTCGCAGGCGGCGTTGTTGAGGAGCTGATCAAGAGCGGAATGCGTCGAGGATATTTGAGAGAAGCCTGGAAAGTCGATGATGGATATCGTGTTGGCGATCGACTCCTCGGGCGCGCATATCTTCTGGTTGATGTTCTCGATCACATAGGCGACAAGAAGCGAATACAGAGTCCTCGCAAGCTCGTTGGCGTTCGCCCGGGCTCCGGCCGGGTCGAGCATGACCGTCACCCTCTCCTTGTGGATCATTCTCGTCTTGTAGCCTAGAGTTGTCTGCAGGTCTGCTGCGCTGACCCCAAGGAAAGCGGCAATAATGGTCAGAACCTCCTTGTTCTTGACTGATGTGACAGTCTGCCCGCCCTCGTGAGAGAAGCCGCCGCTGTCATCGCCAGTTACGGTAGTGCTCGACGTGGTCTCGAACTCGAGTTGGCCGATATGTAGGATGCAGGCCAGAACCTGGCAAATCTCAGCGATCTCGCTCCTGGGGAACTCGAGCTTCCGCAGAGCGGTCTTGAAGAGCTGGAACCCTTCGGCGTCGTTGATGCCGACCTTGAGCTGGGTCGGGTGTCCCAGGTACCTCCACCGCTTCTGCGACGACCCATGCATGGCCTCATCGAAACCGAGATGTGCCTTCTCCGCCGCGCTTGTACCGGCCAGGAGGTAGTATAGCACGTGGAAGTTGCGCTCTCCAGTCGGCACATCCGTGATCCGGCTGCGTTCTAACCTGTGGTCCAGAAGTTTGCCACCGATCAGGATCGGACTCGTGCTGGAAGCTGTGTCGAACTGGAGCTCGTAGAACAGGCCAGCCTTGGAGGCGGTAGGCGTGGTTGCCGTCTTTGTTGTCGTGAGTGTATCGAAGACGTAGGCTGCGAGCGAGGCTTTCGTGGACAACGGGGTCGAGGATTTGTTGAGAAGCGCGGTCAGGAGGTGGGAGCGAACGGTGGTCTTGCCAGATCCAGATTCACCCAAGAAGAGGATCGCCTGGTTCTCGGAGCGGTGGCCAAGCCGAGTGTAGGCACGGTCAGCCATGTCCTCGGCGCCAGCCATGGCGCTGCCCTCCTTGGTGCCATCGATGCCCTTTGTCGACGACGTGTATGTGTTCAGAGCTATTAACGCGTGGGAAGATAGTCTCGCCGTCGGAAGGGATACGTGGAAGCGGCTCGCGAGGTGTGCCGTCAGATGAGTATCGGACTGAAGATGTGCTGGGAGGGATGGCAGCGAAGGCTGGGTATGGGCGCCTCCGCTTCCACCCATCGGTGGCAGGCTCAAAGCCATGTTGGGCCAAAGCTCTGCCACAAGCTGGCAGCAGGTCCGTGACGGTCGTGGAGCAGTGGGATTTCAACGTTCGAAGTGTTCAGGTCGGCGGTAGGGTCGGTCTCGTCCCAGCAGCCCCTATGTTGTTTTGGAAGCAGCAGACGGGTTCTGGCTCCCTAACACGCCAAGCCCAAAGAAACGAACGTCCAGTAACGAATGTTAAGAATAAACGTGTACTAGAGGAATTATTACAAGAAGCAGTTAACGAACGTTTGCCAGAATGCGAATGGCCAAAGGGGAAGAGAGTTACGGAACGCTCCTCTTCCTCTTTTGCTTCATTGCACGAACAACAGTAGTTACAAGGCGCTACGAAAAGAAAGCAACTGGGGCCAAAGGTTTGCCGGGGGCCTGCTACTGGCTAGCGCAGTCGAGGCCCTGACACACTGTTTTCCTTCGGCGCGTGGATTGACTTTCGATCTACGGAGGGCGACACGAGATGAAAGTAACAAATCTCGTCCCATCACAATGTACAGTACCTACATTAACGTACCTTTCCGTGCCGGACGTGCCGCTCCACTACCCGGCCGTCCAGATAACGGAGGAGGCAGATCTCGCCACGTTCTTCGGACAAGATCTGGGTCTGTCGCGCCATCCATTGTCCGTCTCAACTACTCACTCACCAACAAAACGATCTGAATGCATGTTCATTGTTGTTGCGTCAAGACACGACTGTGCAAAGCAACGAGCAAGATAAGCCATTCTCATCTCTGTCGTGCCTGACGCGTTCATATGCCCCCTGTCAACAACAATCCGCCCCATGACAACACTGACAGAAAATGGAGACTTGGAATGTCCGGCATTAACGATCTCCAAGAACTCGACGTAGAATCTTCGGTTATGCCAAGGCACCTGATATCAAATGCCACACTTCAAGTCTTGCAACGTACAGACCTGCGACATCAGCCAGTTCGTGTTGCGACGTCTACATTCCTCTACGTTCATGCTGACCGCGTATACAGTGTCATATCAGTTCCCACAGTACGTACCGGTTTTCAAAGCCTTGAGGACAAGTGCCTTCAAACTGTGAAGCGGGCGGTTCAGCACGTTTCTTACAACTTTACAAGCAAACTAGCACTCTACACTAGTAAGCACTGAAGGTGAAACGGACCCAGCAGACGCGGGCTAGCGCACTTGCTATGTCATGGTCACACGGGCGGCGTGTTCTTATCCGTCCATTCCCATCATTGGACAGTGTCCATCATCATGCACAACAGCCAGTTGGCGCATGGCTACGCTTTGAAGAACGGGGTTTCTCTGCCTCCCGAGTCGTGCTGAAAACAGTCCAAAATCTACTCCTGCGAGCTACACCTGCACGGTAACTACCAAGTCAAGGCGATCGATTTCAGGCAGAAGAACCTTGAAAAGGGGCATTAACGTGGTGTGGGGTGGCGGCTATTAAAAGAAAGTGGTCCGTTGACAAGTGTGGCACTGCTGCCCGCAGGCTCTTCTCGAAGCTTCACATGCTGTACAGTGTCCGTATGGTATGGTGCACAATTTTGACAATGCATTTCCAGGACAAAGAGGGTTTCCCGACGTTGGTGAGATGGTCGGTCGACGGAGGAAGCACTCTCGCATCAGAGCTCAGCATCATCTACCTGAGAGTAGCAAAGTAAGGTAGCACGTCAACGACTCTGTCCAGTGTTTTGTCTGGCAATAACCCGCCTTCACGAGAAGGATGATCGACAGGTGAGGCGAAGCATGCAACAAAGCGGACTGCTGGTGGCATTACCGCAGCTGCGCATTTACCTCTGGCCTCCACTCCCGATTGCGATGGGGCGGCATCGTCTTTTGCATGTTGGAGTGTTTCTCGTATCCATTTTGAGCTTTCCCGGATTTCAGAGGGGCCGCCACTCGTTGTCCATGATCTGTCTGACATGTCGAAGCCTGTTGAAGCTTACACAGTAGGCACTCGTAGATGCTCAGCAGGAGATGGAAATGAAATCAGACACACGATCCGGTGCAATCGAGCTCGACAACACCTCGCGGTTCACGTCGTGAACGATTCAATTGTCCGCTTGGAACTGGTGTCTCACACAAGGGCACCGGAATTTGTCCGGGGAATGTTGAGTGGTACGAAACAGATCATCGAGCGAACCGGGAAGCACTCGAGAATTGTGACGCACTAAGCCGCAATGCATGCACGCCCCCAAAACGCTATGGTTGTTGCGCGATCGTACCAATGGCCCACCATATTCTGGCCGTGATGGAGCTTGTACGCTACCTTACATCGAGCCCCTGTCCATCGATGGTGGTTCGTTTCTTGCCCAAACCCATTTTGCGGAGCGTTGTTCAACTTCCATTGTCGTACCTTCGTTTTTGCATTGCCATCTGGTCGAAGTCTGTTTTTTGCAAATCAACCTCACTCGCTTTGGTTGTTTGCTATTCTCATCTGGCCCTTCTTCTGCTTCTTTCCTCAGGGGCAGGGAGACGCGACGATTCTGCGTTTTGGACAAGGAGGTCAGCGACACCACCATCGCGTTGCTCAGCGACCGAAGACAGGACGCTTCTGCATCCGTCGTGCATCACCCTACACCCGGTCATATTCTCGATTCGATCTACGCTCGCTCTACCTGTTCCGACGATTTAATACACATACATCCTTTTTCAAAGAGAAACTTTGTGTGTTAGGAGATAAGACCCGTGAGATTTGGGGATTGTTGCGTTTTGGATATACCATTGTTACGTTCTCGACTCCCGGCCGAACCCCCGTACACAAGTACAAGGTTAAGCTTGTGTGAGGGGCTTGAACACCCCGACCGACGGCCACAATGACGAATCCACGGATGTCAATGTACTCTGTGGCCTCGGAAGGCCTCGGTGCACCTCGAGCTGCCGGCCAGCAAGCCTCCCAGGTCTCGACGACGACCTTGTTGAACGCCATCCACAATATATATCTCTCGTCCCAGTCTTACCGACTGGATGCTGGCTCAAGCGTTGTCGTCAACACATGGTTGACTGCCGCTCAAGCTGGCCCAGATGGCCGAACGGGAGGCACTGTGGATGCCGCACTGGCGGCGAGGGCATGGGAACATGCTCGTCGCCGTGCTGAAGATGGTTGTATAATACTAGGGTAAGCTCGAGACACTCATTCGATCAGGCAGTTTCAACAAGTGGTTCCTAACAATCATGTAGCTCCCTCCACACCTCGACACCCTCGTTGTTGACCCCGTTCCTCACCACGCTACCTCTGTCCATACCTTCGTCGCTCTTTCGGGGTCTCGAAGCACTGAAACCAATGCTGAACTGTGTCACGCCCTACAACCCTTCCACTCCGCGGCATACAGCTCTCGGTGTCACCTTGACATTGAACCTCGCCGGAAATCTCACAGCAGCCACACTCGCTCTCTCATCTGGCGGCATCGATACCACAAAAGGACTGCTGAACATCCCCTCTGAAGCAGGCTACCGAGCCTTCGATGTCTTCTACTACCTCTTGACTTCTGCCTCTACACCCGCAGAGCGAGAATTCCTCGGTCTCAAAGCTGCCTCCAGCTATACCCTCCTCTCGAGGTCTGGCACATACGACCCGCCGTCGTACCTCCCTGCCGCCGACGATGCTGCCGCTGCCGACGATTTCCGTTCAGCACTGAAGGATATTGGAATCAAGGGCTCGGCGTACCGGAACTTCATCTCCATCTTGGCTGGACTCCTCAAGCTCGGCAACACTATCGACTACACGATGGATGATGACGCACTGGACGAGCTCTTCGAGGACGTCAGTGGCTTGCTCGGCATGGAGCCCGAGGCATTGGCTAAACAATGCTCGACCCAGGATCGAGGCACCTTTATTGGCGGCCTATACGAAGCTTTGGTCGACTGGGTCATCACAAAGGCCAACGAAGCCATTTCGGCTCAGATGGCCCGCATTCGGGATGGAGACGAATCGCCAGACGGCTCCCGAGGCGATAGGACTCCGAGGTCAAACGAAGATACGGCAGATACGGTCTGCATAACGGTGGTTGAGATCCCTGATCCCACACTAGGCAAGGCAGTCGCCATGCGTGGCATCTTCGACGACAGCATGGGCATCAACTCGGAGATGAAGCAAGATGGGGTTGAAGTCGATGCTGCGGGAAGTTCCGTGCTACGGGAGATGCAGACCGCCGTCGCGGAGTGCGGGCCAGATCTTGGCATCATGACTGGTCCGGCGGGTAGAGACCGCCAGAACATGCTTGAGAAGCGTGAGGAGATCCTCGAGAAGATGGGATACGCAGCAGACGACGACGGCTTCCTGAAGAAGCTCCTGTTCCCAGTATTTGGCCAGGGCATCAATCTCGGCCGCAATGCCCGATTTGACCTCCCTGCTCTTTTGAGCAGCAGCAGAGTTTGGTACCACTTGGCCATCCACCCCACGGACGAGTCGCCTGCCAGTCTCGCGGCTTTACCGTCAGTCACTTCTGCTTGGTCCGCCGGCACTGTCTCGCGTCAGCTTCGTGCTTGGAGGCTTCCGGAGTGGGCCAACAGGAGAAACAAGCACCTGGACTTCACAGCGGATTTTGATCACGAAGAGTTCGTGCAGCGATACCATTCACTAGGCTGCAAAGACGGCCGAGACGGGATCGAAAGCTGGATTTTAGAGCGCGGGTGGAGCAATGGTGAGGTCGTCGTGGGCAACGACCGCGTGTGGATGCGGGAAAGCGCCTGGTGGGAGGCCGAGAGCATGCTTGACATGAAGCCAGTAGCCAGCAGTGTGATGGGCATGGACACCAATCTGCCTATGGGTAACTTCATGACTGGACCCCTGGAGTCTGGCTATTCTGCAAATGGCAGCGGCTACTTCAACAACCCCCTGGCCGACGTTACACCCACTGGCAGCAATGAGCAGCTCTTCCCCCAGGGCATGCATCAGAGGAACATGAGCCAGCCGACTCTGGGACACGGTACCATGGCAGCCCCTTCCATTGCCCCTTCGGGCATGCGGAATGTCAGGACTGGCGACTACGGTCTTGGTCCCAAGGGCGACAACTACAAGGGCGAGACGTACTACAACAATGACGGGGAACTCGTCGGTACTCTCGATCCAGAGCTTGCGGACCACAAGCAATTGCAGGAGAGGCCCATCAGTGCCAAACGGCGCACTTGGGTCTTCTTGGTCTGGGCCTTGACCTTTTGGATTCCTTCTCCACTGTTGCGATTCGTTGGTCGCATGAAGCGGCCCGATGTGCGATTTGCCTGGCGTGAGAAGGTCGTCCTTTGCATGTTCATCCTTCTGATCAACGCAGCTATGGTCTTCTGGATCATCTGGTTTGGTCGCCTGTTGTGTCCTAACTTCGACAAGGCCTGGTCGGTAGACGAGGTCAGCAGTCACCAAGGCCAGGACGACTTCTGGGTCAGTATTCGTGGAGGAGTCTATGATATCACCAAGTTCTGGAGGCTACAGCACAGCGACAGTACCATTCAGACGACTTCAGAGTTCATGCTGCCTCTGGCCGGCTTAAACATGGACGAATACTTCATGCCTCCGCTTCCACTGGTTTGCCCCGGACTCGGTATTACCGAGTCCATCCAGTTGACTGCCAATACCTCGGTCGAGCATCCCGAAGCTCTGCACACATCTGGCTACTTCCAGGGCGACACGACAAGCGCGCTCCGGTCGGACACGTGGTACGCGGATCACTTTCTCCCCACCATCAAGGAGTATTACCACGGTGACTTGGTGTGGGATACAAAGTACGTCGCCGCCGATGGCAGGGATAACAACCACGAATGGTTCATCTATGAAGACAAGATCTACGACCTAACAGACTACTTCCATACCCTGGACATCATGAACAACCTGGCGTCGTACCAGTTCTTGAACACCGAGTTGACAGACGCCGTCCAGGCCAATCCAGGCCAAGACATCACCGAAGCTTGGACTGCCGTTATCAGGAGCGCAAGTGGAAACGACACCACGAGGGCCAATGTCCTGAACAGCATCAACTGCATCAAGAACACGTTCTACATCGGTATTCCAGACTTCAGAAAATCGCCCCGCTGCCAGGTCAACGGCTATATTCTCCTGTCCTTCACAGTCGTTCTTGGTGCTGCCATCCTGCTCAAGTTCGTCTCGGCCCTGCAATTCGGCTCCAAGCGGAGACCAGCGCCCCAAGACAAGTTCGTCATCTGCCAGGTTCCGGCCTACACGGAAGGCGAAGACTCGCTGAGGAAGGCTTTGGACTCTCTCACTGCACTCCAGTACGACAACAAGAGGAAGCTCATCTGCGTTATTTGCGACGGTGTGGCCATCGGTGCAGGAAACGACCGTCCAACGCCCAAGATCGTTCTCGATATCCTCGGTGTCGACCCCAAGGTGGACCCTCCCGCGCTGCCCTTCAAGTCCGTTGGCGAGGGCAGCCAGCAGCTCAACTACGGCAAGGTCTACTCCGGGCTGTACGAATACGAAGGCAATGTTGTTCCCTACCTCGTCGTCGTCAAGGTCGGTAAGGAGAGCGAGCAGAAGAAGAGCAAGCCAGGTAACCGTGGCAAGCGTGATTCCCAGATTCTGCTCATGAGCTTCCTCAACCGTGTCCACCACCGCGCGCCGATGAGCCCGCTCGAGCTCGAGATGTTCCACCAGATCAACAACATCATCGGCGTGGATCCCGAGCTCTACGAGTATCTCCTTATGGTAGATGCCGATACTTGCGTCAGAGAGGACTCGCTCAACCGACTTGTCGCAGCTTGTGCCAACGATGCCAAGATTGCCGGTATCTGTGGCGAGACGAGTCTGCAGAACGAGGAACGCTCGTGGTGGACAATGATCCAAGTGTACGAGTATTATATCTCGCATCACTTGGCCAAAGCCTTCGAGTCTCTCTTTGGCAGTGTCACCTGTTTGCCTGGCTGGTAAGTTGTTGTTTTTTCCTGGAGTATTCTACTCCTCATGCAATACTGACACACTTCCAGTTTCTCCATGTATCGCCTGAGGACCGTCGACAAAGGCAAGCCATTGATCATCTCCGACGACATTATCAGGGAGTACAGCGATTGCCATGTGGATACGCTTCACAAGAAGAACCTGCTGTCTCTTGGCGAAGATCGCTACCTCACCACTCTCATGACGAAGTACTTCCCCTACATGTCGTACAAGTTCATTCCCGATGCCTACTGTCAAACTGCCGCACCCGAGACGTGGAGCGTTCTGATCTCCCAGAGGCGTCGCTGGATCAACTCCACCATCCACAACCTGGCAGAGTTGATGTTTCTGAAGGACATGTGCGGCTTCTGTTTCTTCTCGATGCGCTTCATTGTGTTCCTCGATTTGCTCGGTACTCTCATTCTTCCAGCGACCTGTTTCTACCTGGGGTATCTCATCTACGTCGCCGCCACTCACCAAGGTCAATTCCCGCTCATCTCCATCATCCTACTAGCCGCCGTGTACGGCCTGCAGGCCCTGATCTTCATCCTCAAGCGACAGTGGCAGCACGTCGGCTGGATGATCATCTACATCATTGCCTTCCCTGTCTACTCCTTCATCCTGCCCATCTACTCCTTCTGGAACCAGGACAACTTCGCCTGGGGAAACACCCGCATCGTCGTCGGAGAGACAGGCAAGAAACAGTACCTCGCCGTGGACGACGAAGGCTTCGACCCCCGCAGCATCCCTCTCCAGCGCTGGGACGACTACGCGCTGATGAACAACCTCCCCGGCCGCCGCGGCAACCCCAACACCAACGAGAAGGTCGACAACGGCGTCTACGAGGAGACGTACGAGCTCGACGACATGAAGTCGGTGTACTCCTCCGTCCGCCAGCCCTCCGTCCTCACCGGCCTCCCTGGACGCGGCGTCAGCGCCTACATGCCGCCGCAGTCGCCCGCCCCGTTCCCCGCCGCGGGCGGTAGCCTGACCCGAAACTCGACCTACAACCTGGCCTCGCCCTTCAACGACCCGCACGGCCTAGCCCACCGCCAGTCCATGGCTTCCATGGGCGGCCCCGCCGCCGGCCCGTACGGCGCCGACGTGCAGCGCATGCAGTCGCCCTACCAGGACGTCCCCTCCGGCCGGAGCATGACCAACCTCCGCATGTCGATGAACCAGTCGCCCGGTCCCGCGCTGGGTACCGCCACCCCCAGGGCTTCAACAGTGTTTGGATACGCGGGCGGCAGCCGTCCTCCCCTGGGCACGCTTAACGAGTCGGGTCACATGTCCACCGTCTCGTTCGACTTCCAGCGGGGCAACGTCGGGCCCGACGACCTGGTCATCACCGAGGCGATCCAGGCCGTCCTGCGGGAGGTGGACCTCGATACGGTGACGAAGAAGCAGGTGCGCGCGTTGGTGGAGCAGCGGTTGCAGACGGAGCTGGTCGGGGAGAGGAGG
This sequence comes from Coniochaeta hoffmannii, assembly GCA_030052785.1. Classification (NCBI taxonomy): domain Eukaryota; kingdom Fungi; phylum Ascomycota; class Sordariomycetes; order Coniochaetales; family Coniochaetaceae; genus Coniochaeta; species Coniochaeta hoffmannii. The sequence goes on along the minus strand of JANBVN010000013.1, from coordinate 120,942 downwards.
ACGTTTATGGATCGGCAGATTGACAATGAGTTGGCGAATATGTGAGAGAGGATAGGGAAGGGAAGTGGGGGAGAGATCATATCTAACTAATAACTCTGGCTTGCGTGGGGAACACGGGTTGGAGGGTTCATGTGTGACGACAGGGTCTGTCTTGTTCGGTCATTTTACAAAAAGATGTTCTGCTGGCGGCGTTGATCTATTGCTTCAATTTCTGTCTGGACATACTACGCACATACTTTCCTTTGGTAATTTCGGGACTTGGTCTGTAAAATTTGCATACCGGGAGATAGGGAAGCGAACGTAATGTGAAGATAGTCGCCTTGATACTGTGCTATCTGTTTCTGTCCTTTCCTGCGATCCCCACGCTGCTGCCCGGATCTCAACAATTGCTGCGAGGCTGCGGGAGGCATCTCCTGAACCTTCATGTCTTTCAACGAAGGACTGTAGTGGTCCGCCTGTCCAACGACGATATTGCCTGACATTGAACTCCTGAAATGACTCTGTAAGAGCCCTCAAGGGTCAGATGCTACGATTCCAGTTCCTGTAGGTGGTGGTGGCAGGGACTGCTGCCGCACATTGGTCTCAAGGAAGCCCGGTCCGAGTCGGAGACTCAACCCGGCCCGTTACCCCCTGAGCTGCCCACCAGCACCACCACCATCCTCACCAAGCCCGGTAAGATACCCACTCATGGCTTCTCGGCATACTCAGCCATCATGTGTCCACCTCGACATTGACCGTCTCGCCCGCTTTCTTGCCCGCGATGACGACCCTCTCCTGCGTGTACCTTAGGCGATGAGCATGGACCTCCCACCACCACCCCTGGTAGTCGTCGACCTTGGTGACCGTCAGGCTGGTCCCGTCCAGCGCCACGTAGCCCTTGTACATACACCACGTGCCTCAGCATGGCGCCTATCCCTCGGCGCGAGCCGGGCCGTGACGGCGTTCCCGTCGGGCGTCACGGCCGTGACGGCCGCCACCGTGTCGACGTGGCCCTGTACGAGGTGCTTGCCCATGCGCGTGGTGTCTGCCCGCACGGCCCGCTCGAGGTTCACCCGCGACCCGGCCGTGAGTGAGCCGAGGAGTCCCAGCCACAGTTTGATCGCGGGGTCGGGCCCCCTTTCCCCCCACCTTAGTATCATTAGTGGAGGTGTACTTACTATAAACCAGGTAGGTACTGCCCACAAACCAGACACGCCCCGTTTTCTCGACACCTTTCTAGGTCCATTAGGTCGCTCAAGAGGCCGAGGACGACTTTACAAGGTTTACTACAAACTTCGTGCCAAACAAACCGACAAAGCAGCCATGGCCTCTCCCTCGGCTGCTACGGATGATACCTCTAAATTTCCCTCTTTCGAGGCCCTTTTCGACGCCGCCGGTCGCACGAAGCCGGGGGAGGAGGTTGGTTATCCAAAAGTCAGGTACGTTACGTGTCGAGTATACCAAAGTCGCTATCACCAACCCTTACCCTCCTTTTTCTAGCCCCTCGCTCGGTCGTCTCCGCTGGTCTCTCGACGGGCCCCTCGAGACCTCTGTCTCCGTTATGGCGTACCGGCGGATCAGCCCAGGCCCTCCGCCCGACGAGCCTTATTACTACCAGAAGCCCGCGCTGTCGGGGGACAATGGTGTTGTCGCCGGCGCTGGCAGCGGCAGCGGTAGCGGCAGCTGGCATCCCATCTCGCAGGACGCCCTGGTAGAGCCAAGAGTCTCTTCCATCACCGTCGACGTCGTTAGTCTCCAGGACTGGGAAAAACACTGGATCGAAGCGCATGAGGGGCACTATCACCCCAGCATGGATCTAGATCCTGCGCAGACGCGCATCGGTCCGCTCCCCGATACGGACCCGGACGACCCGACCGGGGGTTGGCACTATGTAACGGGGTTATATGCTGACGAAAATGGGGAGTATACGGGCCATCTCCTTAGGTGCTGTGGCATGGATCGACCGTTGAACTCGGACGAGAGGTTCAAGTTCGTAGTCGAGGCTAAGGGGGAGCGCGGCTTTCTTACCGTTTATGATTACGTCGACCAGGTACATCGTTGTTTGAAGGGGTGGCGCGAGGAGATCCTCGAGGCTACGGCGCTTGAGCGCGAGTGTAGGGGGCATGAACCCTTTTCAGGAGAAGAGAGACTGATGGTGGGCGCGTACGGGAAATGGGTGGAGATAATGGATGAGGAGGAGTGGGCGTACGTGCACGTGCAGCGCGTACCAGGTGTTCAGAATCTACCACCTACAACCATAGTCGGGTAGTTTCTAAACTTGTCAACAGTCAGTCTCAAGTAGCTGGCGAGGATCGGACCTTTACTGATACGAAGAAACTCGGACGTAAGCCGAGCTCGTTTAGGCTGAGACGTTCCTAAGCCAGATTCTTGGTAGGATCGCATTCTGCACGCACAAGGGGTATATATCTCTTGTCACCGAGTTCACAGAGGCGGAGCGTTTCGCCTAGGCGGTCGCGTTGCGAGGTTTGGTCAGGCGTCAGAACCAATCAGTTACAATGATATGTCCTGAGAAGGATTTAATTGACCTATGTGGCCCTTGATGAGATCACTGTTGGTGGATGACGATGCTACCATCACCCCAAAAGGATTCCCGCTGGTACGCCGCAGCGGCATGAAATATGTCTGTGAAGAAGTGTGAATCCATGGACAAGCTTCATCAAATACTACGCAGTACCCTGTGCCGAGACCCCAGCTCCCTGAACCCGGCTATTCCAACAAAAAGGAGATGATGGTATCGACATGCGGTGTAGAGTGGTATCAACAACCGGCTCTAGACTCTAGACTCTCGACTCCCGACTCCCGGACTCTTCAGGGAAAACAACCTTCGAGGTATCCGCGAGTCTGCATAAGACGTAGTAGTTCCGTTCTTCCTCGCCGGATTTGCCCCATGTTTCTTTTTGCCCTTGAAGGACATCAAATTTGCACTACCCCGACCCCTTGTAGCTCCGCTAGTGTTATGTCGAGAGTTCTTTATAGGTAGGAGTAAGGATATTACGGCTAGGAGGAAGAGTGGATTTGGGTCTGAGAGCCATCAGCTAGACATGGATTTCTCTCCAGTATAGGTCGCTTAAAGTTGACATGTTGGACGGTCTTGCGTAACCGGAGCTGAGTTAGGAACTTAAGAGAGCGAGCGGATAAGCGCCTGAGCCGGACCTGAGCCGGACCTAAGCCAAGCGGCGAGTTTGACCAACTACGTTAGGTCTTCTATACGGTCCTGTTTCGTCTGAGAATACCAGGTCAAATATGTGTCGTGTGGGACGCTCTTGTTCTGGGACTATAACGGTCTGTGTACCATTTGGACTTGAATGTGAGGAAGGTTTTAAGGCGAAGGTAAACGGTCTGCCATACATGGATCACATTACCTGCTAGACGAAGGTGTCGAACTGTGGCAGAACCTCTTATCTTCAAAATTATTACCTTTTGCCATCCATACTTCCTGCTGGCCACGACATAACAGCCAAAGAACCTTGAGTTGTTCATTTGTAAGAGTGTTGAAGAAGTGCATTGAACAAGCGCTGAGAGTTCACTCTCCAAAGACGAACATGAGGTATTTCTGTCTCCTCCTCTGAAACTGCTGACAACAGCATCTTGCATCACGCACGGATTGCCTCCAACAATTCCAAAGACCGGCGGAATTCCTGATCTGTTTCAACCTGAGCTGGCCTTCGCTGGCCTTCGCTGGGCTGAGCCTAGTGATCCTTGATGTGTGCACGTTTAAAGTTGCCCGCACCAGGTCTAGCACTACGTCTAGGTCTAGACTAGACTTAGACTTAAATGTGCCCAGTTTTGTGAACCTCGTGCACTACCACACTAACTGCTGAAGCCAATACGTATCCTGCGAAACCTTCATGCCCATTGAGATTATTACTCTCTTTCAAAGCATGGTGATGGAAAGCTTTCAATTCCACGAGCCCCTGATACTTAGACTTAGACACAACGCCCACTGGTCAATGAAAGGAAACCAGAAGGTGCCACGACGTCATCGTATGTCGGGCTCGATGGAGGCCAGGATGGCAGGGAGCAAAGAACCAGGGAATAGCTGTCCATCTGGCACTGGAAGAGGTTGAGCAGTGAGCTTGGTCACCATGAGAGAACGGTAGCAGACAAGAACCAAAGAACGGGGAAGCACCAGAGTTTCAACGGGTCTACGATTCACATGAGGATGAGATATAATTGATTAAACTTGATTTGAATACTCGTACTTTCGCTTGTACCAGCGGGATCAAAGGAAGGCATGTAGGATGCATTTCAAGAAGCGTCGCTACCCATAACACGGCGAGTAGGCTGGACCGATGATGGTCGGAATACTGGGGTTTAGCATCTCGAGGTCTTTCATATCCTCCTTGCCTAGTGCCTAGGACTCGTTGTCTTGACACATGTACTGAGTTGAGGACACCTCCCTCGAGCCTAAGTGAAGAGTGGCAGCGCATGCAACTTTCTAAATCGGCCCCCCGACAATCAACTACCAAGGTTCGACGAGTTACTATTTCCGCCTCCAACATCACACCGGCCCCGGATCACCAGTGTGTTGGCGAATAAGTCTACGAGCTCCTGCAGAAGGACGGCCGTCTCATTCCCATCCGCCACTGGCTCTTCCCAAGCTTTCCACGATACATACGACTGGAATAATCAATTTTGTCGTCACCGACTGTCTTCAGCACCTGCAGTACGGTTCATGAAAACCTTCACCTACCCTCACATAACTCTTCCGGCCACGTCGTCAACGAAGTTTCGGACGAATCCCGGGGGTAAGGTAACTCTATAAGACCCAGCTTAATTCTTTGACCACATCGAATCCTCCCTTTCCCTTCCACATCTTCGACTGGATAAGATCGTTTGCTAAGATCACACTCACACACCACATACTACATTCATCATCAAGTCAGACTTACTAAGCACATTACACTTGTATCTCGTTTCACTTTCCACGGTACCTTATAGTTTCCCATTTCCGGAAGAGCCTTCCATTTTTAGGTCTGTGCATCAGAGACTACCACAGTAGAAATCTCCAACATCGACTCAGACCAGTTGGCGAGAGTTTGTGTGGGGTGTGTGATTAGTGGAAGGTGGGGCATTGGTGTGGGCGAAAAAGGTACGTACAAAACTCCGCCTTACTGGTCTGAGCACCTGAGGCTAACCGTTCTCAGCTTCTCAACAACCTACAGCACTTTTAAGCGATTCGTAGCTGTCGCCAATCCCCGCGCTGCACCTCCGAATTGTTCGTCACTCGAGTAGAGGTAGTTCTTCTACTTACCCACAACCCTACCATCACTTAACAACACCTACTATTACTATGGTTAGCTGGCCAAAAGACACGCCGAAGGGCGCAACGACGCTCGAAAAATCCCTCTGGAGTTGGCGGACCGCCGATGAGGTCGGCCATCGTATCAAGGCATGGCTGAACGCCGGCCCGCTTATTTACGAGCCATCGATCAAAGGTACAGACACGGCAACAGCCCCGAAGCTTAATGTCCGTGATTTCAAAGACGTCTGTAACAAGTCAGTCCCGCTTTACGTCCTAAACCGATAATCGGTGGAAGCTTCTCGCTATCACCCTACACAACTACATCTACCGCCGCTGGTTCCGCCCTTACCGGAGCGAACTTGAGTACAGTCGGTTTATCTGCAAGTTCATCGCACTCCATGAACCGATCATGGGATCTATTCTGTCTTTTAACAAGCGTCTTTTAGATCAGGTCGAAGCCTGTCGCCGGATATACGACGCTGCCGAGCCAGGTACGATCGATCCTACGGGTACTGGACTCTACCTCCTCAAAGACCACCAGGACTACCAGATCCGGCCGCTGTTTCGGGCCCTCGTTATCATCATCGACTCCAAAAATTATCATCTCGAGGACTCTAGGACGGTCGGCGATATACGCGTCTCGCTCGTACGTACGGGTATCGAGGATAGACTAAGCGCGTCTATTACCTTCGATACTATCTAGTAACAGGCCGAGACGGAGGCTACGGACAACCTAGATATTATAACTACGATATTACGGGCGGCAATAGACTTCGCCATTGCCCTCGAAGACCGAGAACGTGCCGCGTCTACCTCTGCTCCCGTACTATCCGCGGGTTACTTGCGGTCTTAGAAATATGAGTTTGGCGACTAGGAGCCCGTCCGTTATCCTAGTTCTAGGCTCGTGAGCGACGAGAAGGCTGCCGAGTGGGGTTGGTGCGGCGAATCGAAGGATTACGATTCCCATGCGATGAATATGGTGGAAAAGAGGATACGAGGAACATTTATTTGAATCCCTAAGCTTCACTACCACCAATTCGGCTGACACGAGGGCAGTGTACCTAAGCTCAAACGTTAACCTTGACTGATGGGACGGTAAAAGGGCACTCACAATAAGTCGAATCCTGGCTAAAATGATACGAAGCGAATGGTAGAGAGCATTTTCCCCGCAAGCTTCGTCAGGCTTCGTCGAAGTTGCCAACCGTCTTATTGGAGAGGACATCAACACACTCGTCAACCGTCGCATATTGCTGGTTGGAACCGACACATTCTTCCTGGGTTGCGGGGCAGAGAACCTGAAGAGTCTCTTAATTTTCTTGGAGAGAGCCGGTACTATTCCCGAGAGGTGAACCTATCCATGAGCTGGAGTACAATGGGAGATTTGGAATCCATGCTTCACATTGGAGGCAGCACCGTCGTCGCCAAAGCGCCACATGGCGATCTGCATCCTTTCAGTGGGGGTTTCGAAAGAAGAGTTTTGTGTTTCATGAACCTACCTGCTTCGAGACGAAGGAGTTGTCGCTAGTTGGCTTGGCGGTTAACGGGTCTAGGTTCAAGGTGTTTATGTTTACCACAGAGGTAGCAATCTCGGGGCTCTCCGAGGTAAACGTTGCGATATTGGCCTTAAAGAAGGCAGCAGTGAAGTTGTTCTGCCCGCTGGGAATAAGAGTTAGAGCAAAGAAATACTCCGCCGAATCCTGAAAGCCGATGGAGTCCCCATTAGAGTGATACAACCCGTACCAAATGGGGTTGAAAAGACCCGCCGGGACCTCGTCTCATTGGTAAGGATTGGTACGTTGCTTGGGAATGTCGTTAGGTTATAGATCGCTTAGATCGTCTGCCGGTTCCGTTCCTTGAAGTCTACAGGACCATGTTTACCATATGGAATATGTGCCGGTCTGACTGGGCCAAGGATCGGGCTTAGTCCTATGGGAACAAAGTCTAACAACGTCTTTAGGAGCTCAAAGATGCCGTTGTTGTGTTAGGTTTTGCAAAAAGTCGAGACCGTGACAGAGATGACAGTGATCTATGTACATATCATTGCGTCATCATCATCACCCTGAGTTGATATTACTGCTTCGGAGGGTGTCTGCGCTGCAAGATCGGATAAGTGCGCGGTGATGAACGATGATAGGTGCTTTGTGTTGACATGTGGTTCGCAGACACCGCAGGCTGCTCAAGGATACGGCGCTGCCCACATGACTGAGTCGGCGACAGGCAGCTGCTAGAGCAGTCAGGGACGATCCAGAGGATGTGACATGGCAGGAAGAAGGCGCCCTGTAGCAACCCACGACGCGGTATGCACACAGGACAATGCAAGTGCAATGATCTGAGTTATCTCTGGCGATGCGTTTCCATTTTGGAGAAAACCGATTCTGATGCATGCGACCTTCGACGCGTGTGATTCCAGGTTGTGTTCTGTAGCTTGCCAACTTTCGTGTCGTACGTTTTTGTACGTTTTTGTTCGATTGTGTACGATTCCATCTCTTGGAAGCCGGCACTATACCGACTATAACAAACTTGCTGCCGACGGCCGCGCGCTGTACGGCCGGCTCGTAAGGGGTTTCGAGCGACCAAAGCCTCCCGCACCCCTAGTCTTGCCGCCCGTTGACCCCACCGACCCGAACGTCCCCAAGCCCCCCTACTTTACCACCTGGACTGGCCCCGAGTCCCTCTGTGCAAAGACGCGAACCCTCGAAGGCCTCAAAGAGCTCAACCAGCCGACCGACGAGTATATGTTCATCGAGGTCCATAGCCGCGGACCCCTAGACGAGCCCCCCGAAGTCGCCAAACGTCGACAGTCTCCGTACCAGAACTATGTTCATCGAGACGGGCGGACGATCTTGTGCATGGTCAACTACGCGGATAGAGACCTGCGGTACAAGACGGAGGAGCAGCTCTGGTGGTCGGACTTGATGGCCGGATGTTACTCTAGGGTAACAAAGACGTGGAAGACGACGGCGGACATCCAGCCCTTGGAGTCGATTTGGAGGGTGTTTATCTCGAACCCACAGACGTTAGCTGTCATCGACCGGATCGTCGGGGAGGGGAAGGATACCATCGAGATACCAGCGGGCGACGACCGCTTGTTCGCCTTATTAGCCACCTCGCATGGGAAGGGCCCCGGCCGTATGTTAGTCACCTACCCGCATCTCTTCGGCCGAGTGTTTATTCGGAGTGTCCGTATCTAACCAGCCCGTGGAGACGGAGACGCCGACAAGCCAGACATCTGCTGGATTCTCGGCCCCCCATACGTCGTCTCGTCGGCGGCATCTCCGAAGGCTTCGCGAATGAGTTGCCTAAATCCATCAGCATTCGAAGCTGAATCCTTCAAATCATCTCGTAAATTCACATCAAACATTCAACAAGTGAAAGATTAGCCGGGGTACAGAAGAAGGCCAATGTACAAGTGTTAGGCCACTCAGTAACCTAGTGTGGACTAAAATGTAAGACAGCCTACGAGCGCAGCCCTACTCAGGACTACTTAGTCATAGCTCCGCGGCGGCTCAGCGGGGCTCAGCTTTAAAGCGGCGACAGCTCAGCTCCAGATCCGAAAATGGATTTGTGTGAGGTCAAGTTTGACCTCTGAGTATATTGGCATTCGGTTTCTTCTCCTTGCCGCGGCTGGCCAACAACTCTCGACTATTATCATTCGGCCTTAGCGGTCGCTACCATAGGCTTGGTCACTGCTCGACGTTCGTCGTTGTTCCCTTCTGGGGTCAATACGGAGTTAGCACAAGGCGCGAAGTGTAGACGAAGTTTCGTGCTATATTGTTCCGCCGTGCACCGCTTTTGCCACTTCACAGCCCCGGGCTGCTTGTTCACAGAGTAATCGCCGTCTTCCCGTATTTTTGAAGGGACTCTGAGATGCCCTGCACAGCTCCGCCGTGTATTAGGGACTCGATAGTAGTGTAGCACTTCAAGCCTGTTCCGAGTACTTCGCTCTAGGAATTCCCACAGTACGGTTATGGAAGCTTAGCTCTTGCATATTTGACTCCTTATCAAGAGTTTATGTAGCTGTATCCTGAACGCCGATGCCGCCGATAACTGTGCAATGGTTCCCATGCGTAAGCAATCATTGCTGATCAAATGACCAGGGAAGCTCTCCAGGTGGCATTTGTCGGACAATGCAAGGCTTGGACCTTTGAATATAAATGCAGTTATTGTTATGGATCCATTCCTCCCTCCTTTGAAGGAAGACTCGAGTCCTGACCTTGAGCTCTCATACTGCTATTGGGACCGACACACATTCAGTGATTACCTCGGGTGTGATGACATCTCTTTGAGGTACTCCTCCCTGGTAGTGGTTCGAGAAGTCATGGTCCTCATTAAAAGAAGTTGCAGTTGGTCTTTTCTGGATATACTCATAGCTTCTTTGTCCACTGGAATAACGGAGACTGAAACGCAGTTCAGTTCAGCGGCATTTCGTGGCCTGACCGACATGCACATGGTACTTGCATTTATTTCGTTGCCCGAGTCCAACCTGGCATGTTTCGATCATGGGCGGTGATAAATATGCTTGAGGACACCTGAAGGGAACAAGAGACAGCCACCACGTATCACTAAACGCTTCCACGAGCAGTCATGTGCGACCTAGCAGTGAAAGAGGCGTATGCACGGGACAGTGGGCGACTAGATTCTGTGAGATATTCAACTGTTGACCGTTTCATGCGTGTGCCAATGTTTCTTTGTTCGTGGAACCACTTCGAATCATGGTCACGGCCACGGATGTGGGCAGAGCTTCGAGTCCAACATCCCATTTCTAACGTGCCCTAATACGAACTGCCGCCCTCGTCCTCTTCTAGTGCGGCCTGAACCAATCTCTTACATACTGACCACCACCGACTGACTGCCTTCACACTTACAAACCGTCCTGCTTCTCACACTGATTACATTCCCAGCCCGTGCCAAAGGCCAGAGCGCCACCCAAGCCAACCATGCGCTGGTACCCCTTCATGCGAGACAAGCAAGAGCTCGGCCTCATGGGCCTGCTCGTGCTGCTCGACCACTGCGGTCCCATCCCGGAGAGCATCCTCACAACAACAAAGTCGTGGTCGCCGCAAGACTACCTGATCCGTCGCAGACTCGTCGAGCAAGGCTTCCTAGTCCACTGCGTGGTCAAGGGAGAGCAAGACTCAGAGCCGATGTGGTGTATCAACCCCGACATCTCCAGGGACGTCAGAGACAACACCCTGGACATGCTGGTCGGACACTCCATGCTGGGAGGTATATTACGCGATGTCGTCTTGAGGATTATGTGTCACCACACCGGGCCGGACACGGATGACATTGTGGTGGCCAAGATCGGCCGGCTGGTCCGGCTGTACTACTGCTACGTGGACAGGCACGAGGCTGCGAAACTGGCCGATTACTTGGGCCCTTGGATTGCTAGGAATGCAGCGAGGTGAGCAAGTGTTACTGCCGTCCGGTTCTGCACAGAGAGTTTTGATGGTGCTGACGGTTCTCGAATTGCAGGAAGTTGGATGATGTTCTCCTAGAAACGAGAGGATTGCGCGAGAATTGGTGGGAAGGGACGGGTGAGAACGGAGTGGGTCTGTAAGATTGCCTTAAGACTTGGGAGTTTCTGCGTTAGGAGAAAGGTCAAGAGAGTCGCGGTGGGCTCATGAAACAGCCAGGCTTGAGAAAGATCCCTCGTTAATCGATGAGACTCGTCGCTGCATGTGTCTAATGACAGATGGCAGTCTTTGATATTCCTAGCTCATAATGGCTTCTCCAATGCTCTTTTTGTGAATGGCTGTGGTGATGATGCTATACCCAAGTCTAGTACTTCCCGTTAACCCCATGAATGAACAGCCTTGACCCGAGCCCTCACTGTCTTAAGTATAAAATTGTAAACATGCCACCCCATTGAAATGTCAATTCATACAGGTCCTCTGATCTCATCTGCCTTTCTCTGAAGCACAGCGCGACCCTTCTCATCCTTGACCAGGCTGCGGTGAACAGACAGCTAGAAAATCGACTTATCCGAGACTTGGCCATATCCGCTGGGTGCCCATACCGCTTTCCTTTCGGCGGCAGCGCGACGAACACCTTCCGGATATCAGACTCATTCGTCAAGAGGGGATCAATGCTATTCGTAGGTGAGTGCAGATGGACTATCTGTACCTGTGGGCGGTGATGTAGCTTGCTGAGAGCCCGAAACTGTCGACTATATCAACAGCACCAAGTATAAGTTATTTGTGTAAAGAGTGTCGATGGGTACTGTAACTCTATGCTATCGACAGCGTTTGGCCATTACAACCGCTTTTTCATCAACGTGTTCACTGCAGATCCTCGAGAGCAGCGGGTTATAGTTATGTTCGCTGGAGACATACCTTGTGTCATATGCACAACATATAACTATCTTGGTGCCTTTCTGGCTGCCATCAGGCGGGTATACCACTCATCCCAAGCGCTTCTCTCTGCGTGCCTTCAACCCCGGTCGAAGCTCACGTAGACTTTGCAGCTGAATGTTCCCTGATATTACCGCAGCCGGTCAGCGCCACGCTCCAGGAGCGAGGCAGGGATACTTACTCTATCTTTCCAACACCCTTCAGCCTCAAATACACATCTGTGCCCCACCCGTACAGGGGCTGTATCTCGATTCCGCCACCAAAATACTCTGCGTACGCTCTGCTCAGCGGAAGGCCATAGCCCAGGCCTGCAATAGAGCTACCCCCGTTACTCGACTGGGATATTATGTTTGAGGCGTCGTCGTTGCTGTTGGGGAAGTCGTCTGGGTCGTCGCTGAATGTCGTGAAGCTGTACGACCAGATGTTCGGCATCACCTCGGGGGGGATGCCGCCACCGCGGTCACGGATGCGTATCGTCACCCCGGGCGCATTGTCGTCTAGCGGGCGGATTGCGTCGGCCTTGAATTCGCCCTTGGATGAGTCCCGTGGGCCGAGCCTAACGTGCCCGCCGGGGACACCGCCGGCGTCTTTCTCCAGGAGGCCGGCTTCGCGGTATACGTCAGCTCGGGGTGTGGAATGTTCGTCCTCTCGCTCGGGGTTCGGCGCCGGTGGCTCTGGAGCAATGGTTATGACGATGGGCTCCATGTCCCTGCCGCCGCTGTGTTCTATCGTCGCCCGAAAGGCGTTCTTCAACAGCTCCGTCACAATGTACTCCAGATGCGACGGCACGAAGGCGAAGGTGGTGTCCGGCTCGCCGTTGATCACCCACCGGGGACGCACGCCGTAGTGGATCTCGCATATGTCGTTGACGAACTCGCCGCAGCGGTCGATCACCTGGGCCGGCTTGAGCTCTGTGTCGATGACGCCGATGTACGAGGGGGTCTCTGGACACGGCGTTGGGCTAGCTTCCGGGTCGAAGTATGGCGTACTGCTGTAGTGCAAGGCGATGTGCTGCTCGGCGATCAGCCTGGTCCCGATCCGGGCGCGCAGGTGCTGGTCCAGGAACGCCGTGACCTCTTCTGGTTTGATATACTTCCGGGACTCGAGGAAGCCACGTGCCAGAATGGGTATTGTGTCCGTGTGTGTTTGTACTAGCTCGGCGAGCACCTCGGTGAAGCGTATCTCGTCCTCGAGGTTGTTGATGGTGCGCTCTTTCCAAGGCAGCAGCGTGGACAAGGAATGCTGGTAATTGTTGTAGATCTTGCTGATATTAGGATTGTCGACGACGATATAAGGAAGATTTCGTAGAGCCTGGATGCGGTGGGCAAGCCGTATGGGCAGGAGAGACAGAGCGAAGCGCGCCGACGAGAGCAAAGCCTCGGCGGACAGCGGGGGTCGGCCGTGTCTAGTGACGGAGCCGGTTAGCCAGGCCTCGCGGACATGGGAAGAGGATAGACAGAGGCATGCTAGTATTCCGGGCCCTTACTTGACCAAGTCGGCCAGGCTGATCCGGTGTAGATGCTGCCTTGCGAGCCGAGGGACGTCGTCATTAACAGCAGCTATATCTGCAGGGTGGTCGCGCCGAGGTTGGTGTGACTTTGGCGATGTTGCCTTGGTCATCTGCTGAATCGTCGACGTCCATCTCTTCTCGCCGCCCCGCCGCAGGGGGCTATGGAATGCGGTCCTCGACGCAGATACGCGTCTCAATTGACCCGAGAAGCACCTCATGGCGGCATTTGTAGCGACTATCCAGAAATGGCTGGGATGGCAGCGGAGTGAATTGGCATCATGAGCGTGCCTGGTTGCCGACTGTTGAAGCTAAGTTTTGTTACTAAGACACCGCCGCCATCCAGGGCATCCGTTCTGACGTAGCCTGACATGAACCGAAAGTGTCCCATGCCCGAAACGGCTTAGCGTGGGAAGACGCCCTGTACTGTGCACTCTCAGGGTCGCGATAAGCGAGATCGACAAGGTCATCACTGTATCTTATCCAGGAGCCGCCGTAGAATCACGCAGGGAAGAGGAGGTATGGCGAGCTCGTACATTGCGCATATTATTGATGATGCTTCCCTCCTAGTCTAGTCAAATTCCAGCTTCCAGGCAAGCCGCATGCGTGAGAAATGCTAGTGCAACGCGGAGTTCGCGATGGAAGTGGGAGAAGCGATACGAATAGCTGATAACGATATCGATCAACAAGGTTGCCCCGCGCTCCCGGCAGACCCCGCATCCCTACTGTAAACAGCACATCAATGCCTCTATTGAGTCCGGACCTCCTGGTCCTTCTCAACGGCCTTGACATGCTCGTAGCTTTCGAGCGTGTTGACCTTGTCCTCGGGGAACTTCACACTACGGTGGGCCGAGGTATTAGACTATTTTATCTTGGGGGGTGCGGGGGAAATGGGTAACGGGGTTGTTGTAAACATACGCGAAGCCCTTGATGAGCGAGTATTCGTGCGTGATCTCGCCGCCCTGGTCTTTGGCATGCTGCTTGGCTCTGGTCCACGGGCAATACGTTAGGCGCTGTGCAAGCTGTACTCCGTTCCAAAGAGAGCGGGATATGACTTACGCGGCAACCTGGTCGTCGGACGCATCGTCCTTGCACGTAACCTGGAGAGTCACAAAGTCAGCCAACCAGGGGCGCCTAAGGCAGGTATCGACTGGGCGGCCGTGGAAGACCATGGGGAACTGCTCACAATGTATGTGGGCATTTTGGCTGTGGTTACAGTAGTAGACTGTCTGTAGAGGACTGGAATCTGAACTACTTGACGAGAGTGGATTGAAGAAGGAGAAGCAGGGTGTTTGGGGGTTCGAGACAGGGCGGCCGACCGTGCCCTTGATATCCCTCTTATAAGTGGATTCATTGCTTGGGCGGAGGTCAGATGGTGAATGTTTGGCCGCGTATCGCGGGCCAGAAAGCCTACGTCATGCCGAAGCTTGGAATGGCTAGCGCTGCGTAGCAGGTTCCTTTCACACCCGAACCACTGGGCACGACGGCTAGGGCCGGCTGCTCCCATCCAGTCGACCTCAAAACCAGTTGCTATCAAATGTACTTGACGACGTACCTTCCCGCCATTTGGAACCCGTATTCTTGATACGAAGGGAGTATCTGCCTTATATGACTCCTGCTTCAATTCCTCTCACCGATTTCCATAGCTGTACCTTGGGAGCTGAATCGGTCGTAGCTGCAAGTGCACGTGTGCAGTCACATGGTGGCGCGATGCTGCACGATTTTAGCGTGTTTACCGGGGTGTGCGTAAGAAGAAGAAAGGCGCGACCCGTTCTCGTCACTTTTCTGGGGCTAGACATCCACTTCAAGGTGTTTCGGATGCAATTTAGACCTTGATCCAGTGGTTAAAGAGCCTGTGGATCTTGTAACTCGACGGCGTTTGTCCATGGACTTATGGAGTGGACTTGCACACCATTCCAAAGAAGGCAACATTGAAGCAATCTAACCTACCCACAATGCCTCGCGCGCCGAAACGGCCACGCCAGGGGGTCGACCTGCCCGACGACCACTCAGCGCGTATTGCGAAGAGTCCTCGACTTGAGCCGCCATCTTCCAGCCGGCATCCTTCATCCTCGTTTTCGCATACTCCATCCAGTCAGCGGATACCCTATTCGCATACCTCGGCTTACGAGGAGCCTGAGCTTATCGACCTGACCCAGACCGACGACGGCCCTTCCCGCGAGCTTTACGGAAGTCTAGGTATGCAAAGCCTTCGAGTTGAAAGACTCTAAACTAACATGGTCTGGTAGATGGTAAAGTCGTCGGTGTGCGGTATTATAGAGGCTACGCCTCCCCCGGCGAGGTGGTCATCTGTCATCGTGAGCCGAGTAACCAGGTCTGTCTTCTGTCTATTGTCACCGCTTTTCGATGCGCCGTACTAAACAGCTGGTGGCAGTATGATTGCAATGCTATCCGCGTGGACAATGTCTTCGGCCAGCAGATAGGCCACATCCCAAGGACCGTTGCTGCTAAGCTCGCACCTTATCTTGTAAGTGCCCCGAGCCATTGCCGGATCACCTGAGCTAAGTGTCGGCACAGGATAATGGAGACATCGCCATTGAAGCGCAGCTTATCGGCGAGAAAGGCTTCTACGATGCTCCCATTCGCATCTACATCTACGGCACAGGCGAGCATGTTGCCCGCCTCCAGCTCGAAGAGAGGCTGAAGACCGATAGGCTTCTGAAAGCTACCCAGTTGAAGCAGACTCGGACAGCGGCTGAGCTGCAGAGACAGCGACGGGAAATGGGTCTCAAGAGCGGCCGGTCGAGCGCTGGCCTTGGCAGCAACGGTTATGCAGAGCCAGAGCCTCAGCTATCTCTCGAGCAGCTAACGCAGGTGAGCCAGGCGGTTCAGTTCCGAACCAGCGACGACATCGCCAAGACAATCGCCATGGACGAAGAGACTCTGTCGAAGATGCCGATGGCAGCCCAACCTCCAGCTTTGCAGGCCACTCTGCTGCCTTATCAACTTCAGGTACGGCACTCATTGATGCTTTCAACAATGTTAGGATATGGACTGACGCCGTTTAGGGTCTTGCCTGGTTGAATGCGAAGGAGAACCCCAGCTTCCCCGCCGTTGGATCCTCGGATTCCGTCCAGCTGTGGAAGCGCGATGCTCGTGGCCGCTATGTTAATCTCGCATCCAACATTGCTGTCTCAGAGGCACCGAGTCTTGCCTCTGGAGGCATTCTAGCAGACGACATGGGCTTGGGCAAGACCCTGCAAGTCATCAGCCTCATTCTGACGTGCGGTCCTGGCAGCACCCTGATCATTGCCCCTGTCAGTGTCATGAGTAACTGGGAGCAGCAGATCAAGCGCCACGTGCTTTCGGAGAGTGCTCCCAAGGTGCTCATCTACCATGGAAGCTCGCGCCAGTCTGCCAGCTTGGCAGACTACGACGTGGTAGTCAGCAGTTACGGCACTCTGACCAGCGAGGCGACTACAGGCAATTTGTTCAAGGTCAAGTGGCGTCGCGTTGTCCTTGACGAGGGACACACTATTCGAAACGCAAAGACGAAGGCCGCAATTGCGGCGTGCGCCTTGGAGGCCAAGAGCCGCTGGGTCCTCACTGGAACTCCCATCGTCAACAATGTCCGCGACATACACTCGCTGGTCAAGTTTCTGCGGCTTACGGGCGGTATTGAGCAGTTGGAGGTGTTCAACACCGTCATCAGTCGCCCACTTGCCGAGGGCTTGGCTGTCGGCGAGGCTTTGCTGCAATCCCTCATGCAGGATCTCTGTCTGCGCCGCAAGAAGGACATGAAGTTCGTGGACTTGAAACTGCCGCCAAAGACCGAGTATGTCCACCGGATCACGTTCTGGGCCGACGAGAAGAGGAAGTACGACGCGCTATTGTGAGCAGTAACTGTTCTTCTCGATCATGATTGCAATCTCTGACGGAAATATAGGTCCGAGGCCAAGGGCGCACTTGAGGAATACCAGCATAACGCCAAGAACGGACAGAAGGGAAGATTCCAGAGTGTCTTGGAGAGGCTCCTCCGTCTCCGCCAAACGTAAGCAGATGCCTGCATTCTTTATTTTTTGAGACAGAACTGACCAGAAATGCTAGTTGTTGCCACTGGACGCTTTGCAGGGAGCGAATCGAGGACCTACTCAGCTTTCTCGAGGAGCAGGGAGCAGTCGTCCTCAACGACAAAAACAAGGCTCTCCTGCAACAGGCCCTGCAACTGGTCATCGAAAGCCAAGAAGAGTGCCCGGTGTGCATTGAAAACCTCAAAAGCCCGGTGATTACTCACTGCAAGCACACCTTCTGCCATGGGTGCATATCCAAGGTGATCGAGATCCAACACAAATGCCCCATGTGTCGCGCCGAACTGTGCGAGGACAAGCTTGTCGAACCGGCTGCGGAGATTTCAGCCAAGGAAGAAGAAGAGCATCTTGATACCGACAAGAAGAGCTCCAAGACCGAGGCTCTGCTGAAGATCCTGCAGGCCACGCTGAAGAAGGAAGGCTCCAAGGTCATCATCTTCTCGCAGTGGACGTCCTTCTTGACCGTGATCCAACACCAACTGGACGAGGCCGGCTATGGATACACCAGGATTGACGGGAGCATGTCTCCCAACCTCCGCGACGCCGCTATCCGGGCTCTCGACCATAACCCCGACACGCGCATCATGCTTGCCAGTCTGGCCGTGTGCAGTGTTGGCTTGAACCTCGTTTCCGCCGACACTGTAATCCTGGCCGACAGCTGTAAGTTCAAGACCTCCGTTCCTGAAGCTTACCCGTCTCTGTAGTCTAACGGGTTTCCACGTACAGGGTGGGCACCTGCTATTGAAGACCAAGCCGTTGATCGGGTCCACCGTCTCGGTCAGACCCGTCCGACCACAGTCTGGCGTCTTATCATGGAGGACACTGTCGAAGAGAGGGTCCTCGATGTCCAGAGCGAGAAGCGCCAGCTGGTGACGAAGGCCTTCCAGGAGAAGCAGGGGAAGGAGAAGAAGACCAAGGAGACGAGGATGGCCGACATCCTGAAGCTCCTTGGTTAGGTGCGTGTGCGTTTCCTCCGCTTTTCTCTGTCTCTACCTCCAGTGCAGTATGCCGTTAGGGCATTGGATGCGTCGATGTCGCTCTCTGGTCTTCTTACATATCTTTGCGTTCTTCTGCGCTGTTCTTCTGCGCTATGCTTCCAGGCCTTCTTACCTTCAAGGACACTATGGCTCTCTATGCTTGCTTTGTAATATTGGTTACTGGTCGGAATGGACGGGGAATGTCCATCTTGTCATCGAATTTGCTAGACATCATGTTGCTGTAACAAAACGGCAAGAGTTAAGGGGAGTGGATAGAGGACCAATGCTCTCTACTTCGCCTCTCGCACTATGAAATCACCTACCTCACACTTGGTTTACTTCAGTGCTCTCTTCTTTGCTTCAGTGATGTGCCGGCAATCTTCCGAAGGGCGCTTTGGCCGGAAAATCCTTTTACCTTGTCTCAATTGCCCTCGAAGATGAGAAAGTCGACCCGTCGGTCTCTTTCACACTCATCATCATAA
Source organism: Coniochaeta hoffmannii (assembly GCA_030052785.1). Lineage (NCBI taxonomy): Eukaryota > Fungi > Ascomycota > Sordariomycetes > Coniochaetales > Coniochaetaceae > Coniochaeta > Coniochaeta hoffmannii. The sequence continues at coordinate 102,329 of JANBVN010000013.1, read as the reverse complement.
CTCAACTCGGCAAGGCAGTACCGTACCATCGCTTGCCCTTCTATCTCTGCGTTGCGGCGACAATCTTTTACGGCTCGACGGCTTTGGGTTTGGATGTCGCCGCTGAACACGTCTGCCTCAGTGCAGAAATCCCCTCGAGCGATGTCTCCGAGAGACCGCTACATCCGTGATGTTTTCTTACAGGTCGCTGTCGGATACTCATCGAGGTTGACTTCTAATCCCACGTCCATTCGACATCTGGTAAAGAGTCTGGCCCGATAATGAGCACATGGGGCTTGCTGACAATGCTACAGAGTGCCAAGATCGATATCCTCATGGGCCGGAAAGGATTCGACCTCATGTTCACGAAGCTGATTCAACAGTCGATCGCGTGCGTGACTCCCCGCCCTCCTCTTCCTTGATTCATGTCGCTAACTACCCTTGAAGGCTCTGCCCTAGTCTTGGAAGCGTCAGTCCCAAGCCATTCCCTCAAGCTTTCGTCCTCTACAGGATATACTACTGGGACACTGTCCCGGTTGCCTTCAGCCGCGCCGACAACTCAGATCGGTATGCCACCGAAGCACGGCTGCGACAATACCAGAAGGAGCGTAACCCTGACGCACGAGCCAAGATCGCGCTGCTCGCCATGGGCTCAAAGGACAAAGCCATAGCCGCAGCAAGCAAAGGGCTATGGAGGGAAGCTCTCTACCGCTTGCAAGGTGCCTGGCTGCGCCTCTGGGATCGGCACACGGCAGTAGCATGCAGGGTTGAGGCCGGCTGGGCCCTCCGCTGGCAGCGGCAATCGGGGGTCAAGTACTGGGTGGCCCAACAGCCCAGCGTCCAGGGTGCCGACAGCGGCAAGGCCAAGGGCAGCGGCAATGATGACAATACGTGGACACTAGCGCGACTGTCGACTCACCGGATGCGCTTTCGAGGCTGCACCATCCATCACCACAGCCACAAGGATCGCAACTCTGGGCTGCAGGACATGTTCGACATCTGGTACCACGTGGCCCTGGTGAACCTACACATCATCGATGACCCTGCCGTGAACGGATATCTCGAAGAGCGCATATGCAAGGTGCACTGGGCGATCGAGTTTGCCGCCGACTGTCTCGGCAAGTATCCCTCCAATTGGTCGATCCGGTAAGTGAAGCCTCCTAATCTCCCTTGGCTGATGACGGAATGATCGCTGATGAGGGTATTGCACTAGGCAAGTCCAGCTTGACCACGCCCGCGGCTGGCTCTTTCGATGTCTTGCCGACGCCAAGGACGCCATTTCCTACAAGCCGGTCGGGAGGTGCAAGTACCCTGACGAGCTGAGCTTGAAATACTACGAGAAGGCTGCCCAACACGCCCGGGAGGCTCTCGGGAAGCACCACCGCTGGACGATGGAGTGCGAATTTCAAGTTGCGTGGACAGACGCTCTCCGTTTTGGTGACGTTGACCGAGCCATGTCAGTTACCACTGCCGACCCATACATTCATGATCCGAACTACACTTTCGGACTGACACAGCGCACTAGAACGATACTCGAGCCGCTCTACCACTACGTGCTCTCCGACCGGCCTCGCTACGTGAAGGAGGGTCTCCGACTTCTCGAGCTATGGGCTTGCTGCCGGGCTAGGCACGTCGAGTGGGCGGATCGCTACAGGGATCCGGAAGCTTGCGCATTCATCGCTCGTCAGTCCGGAAGCTGGTTCCCGGAGCTCGGACTCCCAGGCCACCGGGACGTCGATGCGGTGGAAATGAGGATGGTAGGAGGACAGGTCCTCTACCGGTATCTCGACGCGCTGGACATGGTTGACTATGAACACCCTCTGGCTGGCGTCGTCAAGGCATGGGAGCTCGGCAGCTGTGGGGGCGAGGGCGTGTGTGCTTCTTGTGACGCCATCGAATTGATGAAGAGCTAGGTCGTCATTGTGCCTGGGTATGCATAGTATTATCGTTCCGCACCGAGAAGACCGCTATGCAATAGGGAGCTAGGTAGCTTAGGCTTGAGGTTTTTTGCAGTGCTGCCGGCACATGTCATGGTTTGTAGTAAGCCTTCGGGTGGCGGAAAGCTTGGTAGACTAGCTCTATGTAATGTACGGGTAGGTTATGATCAATAATGATCTACCATGTAGAAGGACCCGGCCCACCTTGCTCGGAGGTATCCTTCGGCGTCTTGCCAAACACCTTGGTCCACTCGTCCGCCCCCTGCTTCTCCTGCTTGTTGACAAACTTCTCGCCCATCCAGACGTCGACGTTGCTGCAGAGTCTCTCCAGCAACAACTTCGGCCATGTGACGCCCTGAGTCTCGGGCAGGGCCAGGTACTCCTCGACAGCCTTCTTGGCCTCCGCATTCTTGTCCGGTCCGCCCTGTTGGTCGATATCCTCCATGACCAAGCTGTTCGCCATCTGTTCCGACAGCGCCGTGGCGGCCTTCTCGAACTCTGACTGGGGCCGGGTAGTCGGACCGGTTGCTGTTCTGCCGGCTCTCTTGTCGAGGTAGGCGCGGCGAGCCTGGATCATGTTCTCGATGATCTTCATCATGAGATGCACGTCAAGAGAGACGAGGGCGCGAGCCATGTCCGGCTTGGAGATGTTCTGGCGGAGCTTGGTAGCCAGCAAGCTGTTGTAGGTGTGGAGACGGACAAAGGCGAAGAACTGACGTTTGGCTTCACGGTTGTTGCAGTAGGCCATCTTCTGCGACAGCATTGTGGTGAATAAGGTGGTGAAGAGGCGAGTAAAGGTATCGCATGCATTGGACTGGACTAGGAAGCCGAATGTAGCCGCCAGGGACCCCAGGTCGTCAGCACTCAGGAAGTGCTGCGGGAAGTCGAAGCCATCCATGGACTGCCACATGTTGGCCAAGATGATCTGATGGCGGGCGAGATGGGGAAGAGGAGTTGCGTTGAAGGCGAAGAGATATGGAGGAGGAGCCATGGCGTTGAAGTCTTGCATCGTTGGGAGGGCCTGGCGATGACGGACGGCGTTCAGTGAAACGGCATCCGGAAGTCGAAGTCGAAGCCTGGGGGTGCTATTCCGCTCAGGATGACGGATCCGCCTTTGCGTCCACTCTCTTCGCTCCTTACGAGTGCTCATCGTTTCTGATATTCGTATGGCCTGACGGCTGTCGTGGATTGTGATAGATGCTGTCTGAGCGCAATCGCATTGTCAGAACAAGAAAAATCCAAGGAGGGCAGGTAGGCTGCCTACTTACAACCAGTATATACCACAAGAGTCTGATTTAGTTCAAGGTAGTGCTGACGTTGACCACATCAAGTTCGGCTTGGTAATGAGAGGATCTCACGGTTTTCGGCAAACTCTGCGGATGTGGGAAGAAGGGCACGTAAGTTGAAGGATAATCTGAATGCGAGGGCTTCGCGACGCGTCGGTTCTTTATGTTTATGGCTACTGAAGTGACGTCAATGCTTCTGTTTTGAATGCTTAGTGAAGTATGGTTTATGTCAAGAAGGGACCCTTTGGGCTCGGCCATAATGTGAGCTACATCGAGTTTGACTTGACTTGACCTGGTCCATCTGCTGGAAAGAGCTTAGGCTAACTGTCCACGTACCTTCATAAGCTACATCAAGAGTACCTAAGATAAGGTACTGAAGACATAGACAGAGAGTAGAGTACATATGAGCCTCTCAACTGCGGACTACCTTATGTTTGCTCAGCTAGGTTCTAATATTGGCATGTAAACACAAACCCTTGACGGTCGGTTGTTCCTTCCACTTCTACATTGGTCAAACTCACTTCTGTGATCAGACCTGTAAAGTCTTCCATCTTCGATTATCTACCATGAAAACCAGCGTCAGGCTCTTTATCAGATGCCCGTCAACAACATAGAGAACAAGGCATACCTCATCAGCAGACTTGCAGCATGGAGGTGAACTTCAAGAACCTTTGGCACAGTCTTTCGGAAGAGTTAGCGTGGTGTGTCAAGGCCAAGGCTAATTCGATTCACACACTTTCTTTCTGTTCCTAATTCAACTCTCACTTCCAGTCAATGTCTAGTCCAACTGTCTACCCCTTACTTGTGCTTAGGCCTTCGAGAAAGACGCTGTCTTGTACTTCTTGTCCTTGTAAGTTTGTCGGAAGCACCTGGTACTACTGCGGACTTTTCTTGCTGACTGAAATAGTCTCATTGCTTTGGGAGCGATGCTACGCTTGTTTGTGGCCTTTGCTTCATCCTAGAGAACACTCGCATCTCCCAAACCACAGAGTTTTCCCACCTTGTGGTCCACAAAGGCCACCATGGGCCGCAGCAAGAATAAGCCTAGTCAAGGCAAGAATGCCAAACGGAAGGAGAGACTCAAGCACCCAGCCGACAAAACCAACCAACAACATACGAGTCCCAAGATACCCAAGAGTTCCCGCCCAGAGCGGGTCACCCATCCATCAACCCTCCCGAGGATGAAGCATTTCGGCGCCGTAGCCCAAATTTCAACCACTTTCGACCCTCTCCTCGTGGAACGCGCCAGAACCACCCTCTGGCAGTCTATGCCGGGCTTCCACTTCGGCCCCCTCCCCTTCCTGACCCACGACGAGACCGCAACCCTCACGTCCGCCTTCGGCCTGCTCGGCGACTCGCCCAAGCTAGGTCACGACACTTTCCTCGTCTTCCTCGCCGAGCTCCTCGACTGGATGAATGCCCACGAGTACGCCTACTGCGCCCAGGAGGAAGAGGAGGAGGGGCAGGCCGACGGCAAGCGCGTCTTCTATGCCTTCGGCCGGCTCGAGTACTACAACAGCCTCGCGCCCCTCGGCGGCAACCGGAACAGGGTAACGGCCCACGCCCTGGCGGCCATCGACGTCCCGCTCCTGATCAGGCTCGTCGAGGGGTTTGTCAGGGCCCGCCGCGCGTTCTCGGACGAGGAGACGCTCGAGGCCTTGGGGGCGGCGCCCGCTGACGAGAGCAAGCTGTCGAAGAAGCAGTTAAAGAGGGCAAGCAGGGAGGCCAGCAGGGCTATGAATGAGTTTGAGAAGGCCGCGAGGGCTCTCACAGCTAGACTGGATAGCCAGCTTACCATGGACGATGGGCAGGACGGGCTTATGGAGGATGAGCATAATGAAGCTGATGAAGGGGACGAGGGAGCGCAAGAGACGAAGAAGTCTCGAGGCAGCTACTGGTCTTCAACTCTGCTGAAGAGGCTGGGAGTTGCGGTGGATCGCTGGCTGAAATGCCTGGAGAATCAGGAGAAGCGCGCTGGTGGCTTGCAGTGGGAGAATGTGTTTGGCCAGACGCCTGCGTCTACCAAGACTTGAGCCGAGGCTCGCATAGGGATATTGAGGCCTACTTGAGACTGACTTTGGTGGAATACCGCCGTGGATGGAGGGGATCTTACAGATCCTGCATGTTAGCGAATGAGCTTTTCACTTCGTCGAACCGGTTCATAACTCATCAGTCAACCCTCCAATGATATGTGCGTTTAATCGCCTGTTCGTCTAGTCGAAAAATCTCGTTGTCATATCATTATACCACAAGTGTAAGCTCCAGTATGGGGAAGTCGGAAGCTAATGGGCAAAACCAAGCAAGCACTGGATTAGAGTACTATCTGAGTAATCTGACGCCTAAACTCCCAGATCTTCTCTCCTCCCCCGTTCTCTAATTACCAACTCTGCTCTATTCTATACCCGTTGGATCTAGGCTTAAACGCCACCAACCCCCGTAACATGCAGCGCCGTCATTTCTCCCAGTGGACCATTAATCTCCCCGATAAATCTTGTACACCACCTCGCCCACTTCCACCTCCAGCCACCGCTTCATGCCGCGTTGACAGGCCGGGTAGGGTCCTTGAATAGCCTCTCAAACCTCATCGCAGCCCCCGAAACAGTGACAACAGCGCCAGCAACAATGACCAGGATAAAACTCTTCTTCATGGCACTCGTGATGGCGTGTACGGCAGCGTCCCGCAACGCCCCCGTGATCTTCTCGAAGACGACGCTCTGCGCTCCGGCCACGGCAGCGACGATATCGCCGTCCGAGAATCCCTGCCCCTCGAGGACCTGCTTGAGGTTGTGCACCGCCCCCGACTGGAACACCTGCCCGGCGATGGCGAGCGCGAGGAGGGAGCCGCCGATCTGGGCCATGTTCTGGAGGGAGATGGCGTCGCCCTCGTCGCCCTGGCCGACCTTGAGCGACGCGACCGGGTAGCCGGTCTGCAGGGTGATGCCCGTGCCGACGGCGGCGATGACCGTGAAGCCGTAGAGGTTGGCCGCCCTCGTGTCCGGGTCCAGGAAGCCGTAGAGGAGGGCGCCGCCGAGGGTGATGAGCAGGCCGGAGACGATGTATATGGTCATGTAGTACTGGATCTTGGGCAGGAAGTGGCCGGCGGCAAGGTTGAAGGTGACGCTGACGACGACGAACGGCAACAGGCGGACGGCGGCCATGATGGCGCTGTCGCCGTGGACGAACTGGAAGTAGATGGGGATGAAGTAGACGATGACGAACAGAGAGGTGATGTTGGCGCTCGTGGCGAAGTAGAGGAGGACCTGGGTCCGCTTCTTCAGCAGCTGCAGAGGGTAGGAACGAGTCTCTGGAGTCGTGAAGATGCAGTAGTACTGCTGCAGGCCGTAGAGAGCAACCAAGACACCGAAGACCACCCACACGGCAATGGTGCGTCCGTCACTCCACGGCCACTGACCACCGGCCATCGTTGTCGCCATGGTGAAGCTCACCCAGATGCCAGCATTGAGAAGGAATCCGAGAAAATCGAGGTTCGCAAGGCGGGTCTTGATCGGGACGCCAATGACGGGGTGGATGGGGGGCAGGGCAAAGATGTACAGCGGAGCCGTAGCAGCGCCAATGACGAGGTTGATGTAGAAAGCCCAGCGCCAAGTTGCTGCTGAGGAGGAGAATGCGCCGCCAATAACGGGACCCAACACAGCGCCGACGCCCCAACAGAAGCCGATCAAGCTGATATAGCGGCCTCTCTCCTGCTTGGTGGTCAAGGCCGTCACAAAGTTGAGTCCACCGAGGTAGATGCCGGCGCCGCCTGCACCGGCAATGATGCGACCGACAATGAGGGCACTCATCGACGGCGCACCGCCACAGAGCGCAGATCCACCCTCGAACAAGATCATGGAGGTAACGAACAGCCACTTCATGTTAAACGAGGTGTACAGGGCGCCGAAGACAAGGATGACGGCCACGGAACCGAGGGGGAACCCGGACCCGATCCAGGAGAGCTGCTCAACATGGCCGAAGCGCTCGACGACGGGACCTTGGACGTCGGCCGCGATTGTGGTGTCGAGTCCGTAGAGGAAGGCACTAACGTACAACGGAATGCAGACAGCAAGCCATCGGAGGCCACGGATCAACCTGACATCCTCACGTTCCGCAGGCTGCGCAATGGGTACTGCCGCGTCTGGGTCGTGATGGGATCGACGGCGTGCGCTTCCGGCACTCTGTGCCCGAGCCAGTCTCGAGTCGATCTTGTGTATTTGGTAGTTGATGGGCTGCTCGTCGGCCGTATCCGAGTCGTCCAAGACCGAGCCCTCTGCGGAATTCTCGACTCCAGCCTCAGCCAGTGCTGGGAGGTCGTGCTTCTTCTCCGAGACGTCCGCCATGCCTAGCAACAATGGAGATAAACCTGAGGGTCTTGGAGGAGAGAGATGTTGTGGAGGGTTTCCGGTCTATCGGCTGTTAAGGCGGGTACTCTGGTCGATATCTGCTGTAGTATAGATGAGAAATTGGGCTCTTGAGCCTGCGGATGCCGCAAGAACGAGGTTTTCAGTGCTGCTGTTGATGCTAATACGAATAGTGATTTGAGGACAGGCGAGACAATGAGACGGCCGCTATGGTCTTATTATACTCCATGTTGGGTCCCTTCGCTAGAATTAGACGAGTGCTCATTCTGGCTGCTTACCTACGTCGCATTCGAGATATTAGATAATAGGAGCTGAATAACCTCCTGGAACACAGAGGTATGAACAGGACATGAAAGCTCAGTAAACATCGCTGTTAGAAAACAAGATGCGAGTTGATTGGTCCCTTGAATTTCAAAGCAGCTTCCTGGCTTTGTAAGGCCCTCAGCACATGGCTGTAAGTGGTTAGTACCGCTGTGGCATGCATCCATGATTCCATTGCATCGTCTATCTAGGATCCACTGAAACGAAAGTTTGGTCCCTGGTAGTAAGCGCCAAGAGGTGACGCTTGTCTCCTTGCGTGCTTATGATTCCTAAGACCGATCTCCGACTTTTTGAAACGCAAACAGGCGGCGGGGACGACCGCGACCAGGAATAATGGCCAACAACCATCGGATCATCTGAGGAAAGGAAGTATCGGAGTAGCAGCGTCTTGGCAGGAGAGGGCTCTCTGAGTCACCATGTCAGCACCAACGCGCCGCTTTAGAAGCGACTGTCCACGGTTATTGCCATGGTAAACGCCGATAGTAGTCGGAGATGTCGGAGATCCAATGATACTACGACCAGTTACCACGTCCAGTAAGAGCCTTCTAGCGCAGGGGCCCACTGCTTGTTTGACAAAAGGTTTTCGGTACCTAGACTTGCTAGTGCTTTGGCACGACCTTAGCGCTCACCTTAATGCAACTGCGATGCTCAGTGTACGGTTACTACGGTAGATTCTTCGTCACGAACATATCAACAACCCAAAACAGTGTAGGTGCACAGCGGATCGCACTTGGAAGAATACTCCAAGCCTTGAAATACAATTGAATGAATGAACTCGATTGAATGGGTAAGCGAGGAGCGGGATGCTAGAAAGGCTGGAAACCCCGATACACCCATGACGAGAATGGGAAGGCATATTCCAGAATTCCTTCCAAGCAGCCATCGAGACCGAGCCCTCTTCTCCACCGCTTCTGAAATGCCTGAGGCCCTCGTACTCGACTCTGTCCCATCGGTGAGCCTGTTGGTGCCAATGGGCTTTGATCGGCGAACCACATTGGTTCTGCTTCGTCAGTCGTCACGACGGTCTCCACCTGGAGTCTTACGCTGTCGATGTCCCGATTCGAATCAACCATGTGGAATCAACTACGTGGACCGCACCTCGACTTTGGAAACGGTCAATGACCATGGATGTCGTTTTGTAGAAACGTGTCAATGCGCCTCTTGATGCTGTCCAGGCTGTCGTCAAATCGACGTCGATCAGAACGGCTGAGGCGCTCTATAGTTAGCGAGTCGGGCAGTCTAGCACGATCAGGAACGAAATGGGACGGATCAGGTGCTCAAAGTACTCACACTGTTCCTTGTTGCGTGGAAAGCCCAGAAACATAGCTCATCGTCAGCTTTTAGGGCTGGGCAGCGAGTTCAGAACTGTCTTACCATCCAAAACAAAGACGTGCTTCCCTGTTCTAGCGCTTCTTACAATATGATCTCTCAAGATAGCCACAGTAATCTCCTTTGGGCCGACTCGCCCGGCTGTCATGTTGTCTCGTATGGGATCGGCGTGGCGGCTCCCTGGGCGATCCATCTACTGCCGTAGGACATCTCCGATGCCAATATGCACGAGGTCAAACTTCTCAGAGAGCAATCGACACTGTGTTTTTTTGCCGGATCCAGGTCCGCCCAGCATGCCGATTATGAAGGCTTCCTTCAACAGGCCATCACCCTGAGGCTCGTCTGTGCTGGTACTTGATGCCATGTTGTGCGTCGAGTTTCAAGACCTAATTGCTCGAGCAACGTAACATCGAAGAGGTCAGTCGTTCTAAGGCGGTCTTACCCTAAGTTTTTTTTGAGGCCCAGAACTGCGACTACCTACAACCAGAGATATCAGGTGGCCCATGCACACGACTGATCATGGTAAGATGTGCTTGCCTTATTGGCTAGCGCCGTCATACCGTCGCGCAAACATGAATCTGATGGGGCATCCTGACCGGCTGGCCATCCATCCAGGTTCCGTTCACTCTGCAATGTGCTGGGCGGTCCCTTGTTTTGACTTCATGGCAAACGGCAACCACGGTTTCCCCCGCCCAAAACTTTTCGGTCTATGAACCCGTGCACAGCAAATATGAGCTCCTTCTTCTCCAGACCGCCCGAGGACATCGTCTTTGTGTCGCTCGGCATGGTGGTCTTGGATGAGCGGCACTTACCGGACGGCACAGTTCTCTGCGACAGTCCTGGAGGGTCGGGCTTGGACAGTGGGACATGACCCTGCTTATTGCAAGAGACGCCACAAAGCTGGCTACCCGAGGCCTTCTCAGATATCAGGGCGTCAACTTCAATGGTGGCTACCTTGGCCTCACAAACATGGATTACCTTACCTGGAGGTGCTCTGCTGACCAACTTTCTGTCTCTAGAGAGGACATTTGTCTACACTACCCCTCCCCTGCAGCCAACCCCGGCCAACCTTGTCGGCTCTCCTCTCCTGCGGTCGAGCGCCCTCCACCTTCTAGCTTCGCCACAGCAACTGGAGGAATTCGTGTTACAACTCTTGCAGCTCCGTACCGCTGAAGGGATATCCGCACGGCCCCTGCTGGTATGGGAGCCATCGCATGTCTCCTGCAGTTCCGGCGATCTAGCTGCGCACATGAGGGCCGCCAGCCTTGTGGATGTCTACTCGCCAAATCACATGGAGTTTCTGGCTACCTGTGACCCGAGCGGTGCATTGCCGCTCACCAATTTGGATGGCGAGAAAATCACAGCGCATACTCTGCGACTGCTGGACTCAGGAGTAGGGCTTCAGGGGCGAGGCGCCGTCGTGATTCGCTGCGGCGAGCACGGGAGCGTTGTCGTGACTAGGTCGTACCCTGCCCGATGGTTTCCAGCCTTTTACGACGGCGCGTCCACCAAGGTCGTAGACGCTACCGGTGCAAGGAACGCATTCCTCGGGGCGCTTGCAGTCAGATTCAGCGAGGTTGCCGACCTCACGGAGGCCGCCGTCGCGGGCTCCGTAGCTGCCAGTTTTGCCATAGAACAAGTCGGGTTGCCCCGCATCACCTTTCTGGACGGGAAGGAGGCCTGGAACGGGACCCAATTCTCGTCTAGGTTGGAGGAATATCGTGCCATGATCAGAGTGTAGCTAGTCAACAGCATATCAAGCGCAAATCAAAGACTCATTGACGAGCTAAGGTAGTCTACGCGGAAAGGATATGAAGTAGATCTCTTCTGCCCTATCCTCTGCTCCACACCGAGTATCTACGACGAAGTGTCTTTGTAAACTTCACTTCCGAGCCCTCTTCACGTAAGCTGTCTAGCCTTCAGTTTGGTAGCCCTTGGCAGCATCCACGGAATCAGTCGAGGTGTAGATGCCTCTGCCGGCGAGGATGAAGTCCGCGCCGCGTTCTACGGCGCTTGCTGGTGTCTGGTACTGCTGGCCGAGCTTGTCACCCTCGCTCGCCAGGTTGACGCATATGGTGAAAACCTACAAGTCTTCAGTCCCGATAGAGCTTTCCTCAGCAAGCTATTTCGTCGCCATAGAACGCTGAAGTTAACAATGTCAGCCTACTCCGAAAGCCGCAAGCAGCGCCCATAATACTATCTTTGGACGGTATTACCGATGTCGACGAGCTTGCAATCTTCGTATATCATGAAATCTGCCTCTTGGCCAATGTTTTCGAGCCCTGTATACTGGCGTCACCAAAGTCCGATACGAGGTCGACGTGGGTCTTGAAGACGGCAATGCAGAAACCGAGGTCTAGCTGGTGAGAAGTAGCGGTGTCAGAGGGGAAATGGTTCTGTTTGTTAGGCGGAGTTCACGAACTATCTGCACAGGCAAGTAGAGTCTTGCTGTAGGTCAAGTCTGCCCAGATGACGAGCTTCGACTGTTGGCCACGTCGATGGCAAAGAGGCGCTTTGCGACCGGGTGCGGATGGCGGGCGGCGCGCATCGGGAACGGAACTTTGGAGAGGGATCCCATTACGCTCGGTTGTGTAATGATGGGTAGGGGGTGCTAGGAGAGTTCATTGGAGTCGACATCGACTTTGGAAACAGCACCGAGGTTTCCATTCAGTACATACCATATATGAGACTCTAATACCCAACAAACTTTCCGGAGCCACTAATGCTACTGTATTTGACCACGTCGTCCGAACAGCCTCCTCATTCAACATCCCGTCAAGCCAGTTACGGAAAGTACACATCGAACAGTCTCCAAAAGGGGCGTTAGGGCGAGCTCTACGCCAACTGGGTAAGGAGACCACTGATGCTACTGAAATAGGAAGAAAGCACTCTTCCATCGTGAATGCTTGGAAATCGATCAACGGAGTCGTCACGGCCCACCCTCTCACGTTTGCGGACTGCCGATCCTTTCGACAATCGGACTCGATACCTGTCCAGCAGATCTACCCAGATTACATCGGCAAAACCTACACAGTGAAGAGCGGGGTTCATCAGTCATTCTGGAGCAATATGAGTGAGGCGAATCTCCTGTTGCTACAACATTTCAACTAAGGTGGTCATGAAAGACATGAAATTGGAGAAGATGGCTTACTCTGCACCCAGTGCGCATGCGCGCTCATGGGTCATTCGAGCTGATCGACTCAGGGGAGAAGAAGTACGACAGGTAAAGCATAGGAGTCCGATGCATTGTGATCTGGCGAACTTTAGCTTATTCTATTGACGTGCCAAGAGGAAGGAGTATAATATATTTGATTAGCGCACGATAGAAGTATGATCTATAGCTCTCAGCTCTCTTCGTAGCCTTCTGTGTGTAAGCATACATGCAACATTGATATTTTGGACATTACTATGTCGGAGACAATTGCTGACATAATGGCCCTTAACTGGGAGTAATGCCCCACATGATGGTTCAGCTTCTTGGAGCTTGAGCTTCTAATGCGCTTCGAACACCGCCCAGCTGTGAAGACGTGGCCACCGAATTGAGAAGCGGGCGCATGTCATTTTCCCACCGTTTTGTGCAATGGCCAGTCAGGCAAGTGTAGCAAGCAGCCAGCCTGACCCGCGACACCTCCGGCTTATTGCAGCATCCGCCCAAGCAAACGAAGGCCGAATTCGAGAGATCCTCGCCGAGGACTCGGCGTGGACCGCGCACACGGACCGCGATGCCTTGCGCCAGTCCCTCGTCAAGGTCGCGACGCGCGGGAACCTGAGGCTAGTCCGACTCCTCCTCGAACACGGCGCCGATCCGAACATTCGACGAGATGGCGATACTCCAGCTCTCTTCAAGGCTGCCGAGGGCGGGCATGTTGCCATAACGACCGAGCTGCTGGCCCATAACGCTGACCCCGACTGGCGGAATCGCAACGGCCAGACTGCGCTATTTGTGGCATGTGTACGCGGCAGGGATGCCGTCGTCAAGACTCTGTTGGATGCTGGTGCTAGCGCCGATGTTCGCGACAAGGAAGGCCGGACGGCGCTGCTCTTCCTCGCTTCAGAGAAGTCGGAAAAGCTGAAGACCGATACACTCAGGATGCTCCTGGAGAAGGATGCCGATATCGAGGCCAGGGATGCCATCGGGCGGACCCCGCTGCTTTGGGCGGCAACCAATGGCAATGTTCCCCTAGTGGCCGCTCTGCTCAGCGGAGAGCTAGGCAAGAAGGCCGACCTGTCGGCCGCCAACAACCGAGGGCGGAACGCTCTGCATCTTGCTGCCGAGAGCAACCATGTGGAGATGGTCAAGCTCTTGCTCGACCACGGCGCTGATCCGCTGGCCAGCAGCGATGGAGGGTGGACAGCCCTGCACAATGCCGCCCAGAACGGACATACCGAGGCAGTGCGTCTACTGCTGGCGGCGAACGCCAATGTCAATGCTGAGCTGTCCAACGGCATGACTCCGCTGCACTGGGCCGCCTTCAATGGTCACGGAGGCATTGTGGAGCTCATACTGGCCAAACCAGAGACCAACATTGCAATCAAGGATAGCTTCGACCGGACCCCCATGCTCTGCGCCGCGGAAAGATACCACAGTGACCTCGTGCAGATACTGTCCCCGGCCCGGGCTGCGGACAGGCTGTCGGATAGTGCTCGAAGGGCGTGCCAAGAGTTTGAGGCGACAGTAGTTGACTTTGGCAATTTCCGTGACGGAAAGAAAGAGCTCGTCTTCAAGCCCTCGGTTTACGAGTTACTCTACGGGTGGGACGAGAAGACGAACAAGCCGAAGATACCTACCCTCACCAAGAACATCAAGTACGAGCCCGCCTTTCGCTGGATACATTTGCCAGCGAACAATGTAAGTCAGCGAGTTGCTACTTAACCACCACCTCTGACTAACCCTGCCAGATTGCCTGGATTGAGGTAAGGCTTACTTTCGGATTAATCTATGTTTCTTATGCTCACATATATACGGGTAGACCCTCCTTGCCAAGAACTTCGTTGAGAGCGGGCACCGTGACATAGAGCCTTTCAAGGCACTCGAGAAGAGCTTTGATCAAGAACACAGGGGCAACATGCCTCATGCTCACTTCCTGAGGACATACTGCAATCGTATAGCGGCCCCGCAGGCTCCAGAGAAGGAGAAAGAGAAGCAGAAGGTCGAGAAGCCTCTAGTGTCAGTTGCAGAGGAAGTATCAAGCGTCAGCACAAAGTCAATTCAAACCACGTCCAGCCAGGCCACCCTAGTATCAACGCCTAAGAAGGCGGGAGATGCGGGGGAAAGCGGCACGCCGAAGGGTGAGACCAAGAAGAAGAGCAAGTCGGAGCAGATCGCGGAACGGCACCCGAAGCGGTCCAAGAGAACAAATGGCCCGCCTGGAAACCCTCCGGGCACCAGACAGGCCAAGTCGGCGGCTGTATTGTCTAGCCAACTCTCTTACGAGGCGTCAAAGCTTGGCCATTCGAACGACAAGATGGTTTTGTTCGTAAGTGAAGTCTCTCAGACGGCGCGGACACTACAGTCTTTAGTCAGTAAGTAACTGCCGAGCTCAGCTGACCTTGTGGACTCTAGATGCCGTTTCTCCACTACGAAACCAATGAACGACGCCAGCGGATGAGCGAGGCTATCCAGCATGCACGTGCGGGAAGAGGTCTCCCGGACAGACCCACCCGGGACGACTTGCTCGTTCATGCTTACCTCAAGGTCCCCAATCAACCTCCGCTACATCCGAGGAGAACCCTCGACCAATTCTACTACCACGGATTCGATACGACGGCGAGGGACACGGACCAGGTAGTCTACAGATACTGCAAAAGGCACCATGTCGAGCCCAAGGTCTTCATGGTCGACCAGTTGTGGCTCTGGGTGCTCGGAAAGGGTGAGTAGTTTCTTGCGATGGATATACATACATGTTATGGCTCGACCAGCTCACGCCCTTTGCAGATCTCATCGTCACGTGCTTTCCACAGCGCTGGGATCAGCCGAAGCAAGATCCGTTGAACGTGGTGGACGGGATCATCGAGGAGACCAACGCCAAGACCCGGCCGCCGGTGCAATCCGTGTACGACCTCGCTATGCTCATCACAAACCGCTGCTCCGGCATGTTCGACCGACACCGCCTCGACGTGCAGGACTACCAGTTCCTCGACATGTTTGAGAGCTCCATCGGCCACGTGACGAACAGGGAGACGCAGCTATTTAGCCGCTTCAACGTCGCCTCGTCGCTGTCGGGCAAGTGGCTGAGGCAGAACCGACAGCGGCAGGAAGGGACGCACATCATCGCCAAGCTCCGCAAGTCGCAGATCACGGACCCCATCTTCTCGGACGTGCTGCTCGACATCGGCGTCGAGACGGCGCTGCTGGCCGAGATCAAGGACATACGCGACGAGCTGAACATCATCACCGTCGTCCTCGCGAACCAGACCAACGTCCTCGACGAGTTCGAAGGCCACACCATCGAGGAGCTGCGGGCGTCCGACGGCGTGTCCCGGCGCGCGACGGACGGCATTGTGCACGAGATCCGCAAGCGCTCGCGGGAGCAGCGCCGCCTGCTCGACCAGCACCGGAAGGACGTCGACCGCATGGACAGGCAGGCCGAGGGCATCTACATGAGCCTTACGCACCTGCTCGATCTCAAGCAGAAGCACTCCAACGCGCTCGAGGCGCGGTTTGCACGAGATCAGGCCGTCATTGCGGCTAAGCAGGGCCAGACGATCATGGTGTTTACTATCGTGACCATCATATTCCTTCCCATGTCCTTTGTCGCCGCGTTCTTTGCGATTAACGTTGAGGAATGGCAAGGCACTCTAACGATACCATATGTGTCTAAATATCTGTTTGGTATTGGTCTAGGCATTTCGATACCGCTCATCGCCATGGCCTTCACCGTTACAGATATCTTCGACGCGCTAAGCGGGACCTCGCACGCCCTCAGAAGCTGGATTGCCCGCCGCCGGATGCAGAAGACACAGAAGCGCCTCGCCGGGGGCGGGGCGGATGACGACGACGACAACGACGACAGCAGCGTCGACGAAGTACCTGACAAAGCAACGCTCGATGCTACGGCATACATGACGTCCAAGGGGAGGCGCTCGTGCGCAGATGAGGGTGGCCGCATACGAGGACTGGACCTGTTGCCAGCCACAGAAGACCTCGAGTCGCCTCGCTCGGTCGTGTCGAGGCTGTCGGTGCGCTTGTCCGCGGGCGCGCGGAAGTACAGCGTCGGGAGCGGGAACGGGTTTCCCTTTCCGCGGCCGAGTTTTGATCGCACGAGGATAAGGATCAGTGAAGATCTCGAAAGGGGGAAGGAGGCTGCTGCTGCTTTGCGGGCATTTTGAGTCCTCTCAAAGCGAGCACTATGATGACTTTATGGCCGTCTTGGCTCATTGTTTGTCTTCTGCCATATACCCACAGCATTTAGCGACGTTTTGGTTTGGCTGTACGATACCCATACTGATTCTCGATACTGTGTTTATCTTACGAACTTATGACACGACATACCTTGCCCTCGAGACTTGACGAGATCTATCATGCTAGCCTCTACATATGCTTGCTATACAGACGTTATATGTTCAAAGCCACATCCGATATCCAAGTATCATCAACATCTTATTCATCATCGCTTCTCCTCCCTCGCACCATCCTCGACACCGCCAAGCTCCTCAAGCGCCCGCTCACTCGGCGGGTCATCCTCCCCCTTCTTCTTCCTACCCGGCAAATCATCCCTTCTCAACGCCCAACCCCCACCCCAACCAACCCACCGCGTCTCCCTCGGGCCCCGACAAAACGCAATGACGAGCGCGAGCCCGACGAACCCGATGCTGCAGCCCCCGCTCCAAGTCCACCCGCCCGCCGCGAACAGCCGGTTCCCCACCGCCGTCCCCGTCAGCTGGCCGCAGAACGAGAGCAGCATGTAGGCCGTGTTGATCCTGTTCCTCGCGTCGGTGCGCAGGGTGTAGATGCTGCTCCGCAGGGCGATGTTGGAGAACTGGGCGCCGAGGTCGATGGCGACGGCCTGCACTATTGGCCCGGCAACGCTGCGGGGGGCGACGAAGGTGCCGACCGCCACGCCCGCGAGCTCGATGACCAGGCCGGATATGGCCGAGGTGAGGGGCACGACCTTGTCGAGGATCAGGCGGGAGTATATGGGGGCACTGAGGATGACGGCCATGCCGATGAGGCCGAAGAGGCCGATGGCGACGGAGGAGTAGTTGTAGGGCGGCTGGGAGAGGAGGAAGGAGAGAGTTGTCCAGTACGAGGTGAATACCGCGGAGTTGAGGTACGTTATCAGCGCGGCCTGGAGGAGGAGGGGTTCCGTGAGGAGGAGGCGGAAGACGCTGTAGAGCATCTTCAAGTAGTTCAGGCCGTCGGGGTTCTTGCTTGGGTAGTCGGGCATGTAGAGGTAGAGGAGGACGACGATCAGGTACTGGCTGCCGAGGCCGAACCAGTAGACGTTGCGCCAGGAGGTGTAGTTGGCTACGATTCCGGACAGCAGGCGGGCGATCATCATGCCCATCGCCATGCCGGAGACGACGAGGGCGAGGGAGCTGGCTCTTCGAGCTGGGGGCGCCAGATCACCGACCAAGGGGAGCATGAGTTGGGGTGTTACGGTGGTGACGCCGCAGAGGAAGGAGACGGCTTGGAAGGCGGTGAAGGATGTTGTTAGGCAGAGGACGAGCCACTGGACTCCGTTAGAGGGATATCGTCGACGCTGGTCGGGCAAGAGCACTTACCAACGTTGCTGTAAAGGCGACGAGTCCGAGGATAAACGGTCTCCGACGGAAGAGGTCGCCCAGGGGACAGATGAAGAGTAGACCGGTGGCATAACCAGCCTGCATAAGCGTGGCAACTGAAGATGCCCTTTCGAACGAGACGTCAAAGGTATCGGCGATTTTGAACAGAATCGCTTGGTTGTAATAGAGGGTAGCAACGGTGAAAGCTCCTGACTGTGGTCCTGTGAACTTCCCGTCCTACTGGCAATATTGTGGGACGAGACTTACAAGTGCAAAGAGAATGTTAAGCCACACTGTGAACTTGGGGGGATCATCTGCATCATATCGTGTTGCCCTCGGTTTCCAGTGCCATACTCGATGTATAGCGCCCCTTTTCACTGGCGTTGTTTCGCTCTCGGCTGTAGACGCCGTCTCTTCGTCCGAGCCGGCAGTCTCACCAGAAGTGCCCGGTAAGCCTACGGCGTCCCTGGTCAGACCGGTCTCCATTTCTGAGCTCTGTTTCCTCCCGGCGACGCCATGATTCACTACCCCGTCCTCTGCCTTGGCCTCCCCCAAGGATGCGGTCATGTGGTGGTTACCGGCCATGGTCGGTGGCCAACACACGGGGGGTGTGGCCAAGAAATTGAAGCAACTCTAGCTTGTCAATGACATGGAGTGGGTTATCGACACTTTGGCTGACGTCTTATCCGGACTTCGGGCTATTCGATCCCACCCCTCACTCAAGCTCCTCCAACGAGGCGATTACAGTGCCAAGGTTGTTGTCGTACAAACGAGAACGGCCTCTCAACTCGCACATGTCACTCCAGATGGGCGCAACATCTGGTACCGACACACAAATATCACGTTTTGGGAGCATTTGAAGGAGAAACAGAGTCTGCGAACACGGAAGTCAAAATGAAGTGACGCCATTGCAACTAGCTTGGAGTGGTCATCCGTTGTTCAAGCTTTTCGGAGATAAATCTGCCGAGTGGTGATGTGAACCCAAATCCATTTCGGAGTTATATCCGGGCAACGGCCGGCAGCGGAACCGGCAGTCGCACGCCAGTACTATTACCCCTATTTCCATGTTTACCATGTTTACTAGCTACGTTGGCTATAGATCCTCTAGTACAGATTCAGGTGTTTTCGGGTTTGTTAGGACCAAGCACTGTCTCAGTGTGTTGCCGCCTTTGCAGTAGCAAGCAGAGACTCCGAGGTGTAGCTGTCACCCAGAGTCCAGACCGTACCGCTAACACAAAGAAAGCGTGCACCCCATGGTGAAGAGACCGTACCCAGACACACTCCGCGCCCACTTACTTGGGGTCTGCTTTGTCAATGATGTCTATCATCCACCTAGAGCTGGCTTGGTGTTATTGATACCCTAACATTACTGTATCCTGTCGTAGGTGTCACTTGACCTTGGAAGAAGAACGAATGCATTGTCCTATATCGATGAGTATAGCGCATAATCAGGTACTATGGACAGGCACTGGCTCGCCTGCATAAGTGCTTAATCAAGGACTCCTTCGAGGGCATCGTCCCATCATGTATGGGCAACTGCACTCAATGCCATTGTATGTATAAAGCTCCCATGAACAAAGGCATTGATGAGGACGAGCTGGGACAGAGCCTGTGCAGCCGGGAACCAGGCAACCTCCATGTCAGTCGGGAATTCAGATATTTAAGGAATCCGCACTCACCAGGAACGTCCTCAATCCAACATTCACCAACCCTCTTCCATCACCAAACCAAACAGCCATACTCACACACGCAACTTCCAACCCCACACCAACACCCTTCATCATGTCCCGTAAGTGGTACCAGGACGGCGACAAGCTCACCGAGACCGCAGACGGCACGGGCTGCGTGCGCGTCTGGTACGATTCGGACACAGGCGAGTACGGCTGGGAGCGCCCCGACGGCGCCATCCTCAAGGGTCCCGAGTACGGCCCGCTCTACCTGTACCGCCTGCCCAACGGCGAGCCGGCCAGCGAGCAGTGGCAGCGCATGCACAACCCGAACTACCGGACGGCCGGCCAGCCGGTCAAGCCGTGCGGCTGCTGCGGCAAGGACCGCGCCCCCGAGAGCGACGCGCCGCCCTGCGACTGCGAGGGCGCCCGCTGCCCCGTCGGGAAGGGCCGCTGCGCCAAGCACTGCGATCTCAGCGGGCCCGAGGGGGAGGAGCTGACCCACTGGCACTTTGACAAGGATAGCATCGAGATTCCGGCTCGTGAGATCGTGGCTCGTCCGCAAAAGGAGACGCTTGTGGAGATGATGAGGGCGGGCGTCCTTCCATGGTCGTTCGCTCAGACGCACAGGTACTATTTCGAGGAGCATAAGCCCTCCAAGGTGAAGGGAGCCTTGAAGTCGACCAAGGGCATCTTTAAGGGACAGAAGTAGAGGGTTCTCGTCGGAGATGGGAGATGGTAAGGTCGTCGAGCTTGGCGGTCCATAACTCTCATAATCCGATATGCTCGCTTTTCGGGATCTGTTTGGTAGTGATGTCGCTTGCTAAGGGCGGCAATTGGTAACTTGGAAAGAGGAGAGAAAACGAGAAAAGCAAAAAAAGTTGAAAAGAAAAAAAAAAAAAAAAAAAAAAAAAAAAGGCAGAGTACATTTGTGCTCTGCTGAAGATTGACTTTTTACCACGCATGTACCGTGAATGAGACCGAGAGAACACCTGTGATCTTCAGCAAGGCGCTGTAAGTACTGCACAATATCTACCCTAGAGTCCATGGAGTGAAGGGTCATGCGAAGTAGAGACACCCTTCAATCACTCGATACCCAGGCTATACCCTCTGACGAAGAGTCAAGAGGCCCTGATGTGCTATGTTGGTGCGGCTGAGATGCACCATCGCCGAACGGTGATGAATGAAAAAGGGCGCAACGATTACGCCCAATGAGATATCAAAGCTGAAGGGGTGGCGCCAAGGATCACGGCCGGTTCCTCATGGTGGTGCCCAGCCTGAAGTGGAGAGCGCCTGTGGCGCTCGTAGCCTCCGGCACGATCCCCACGGTAGATATATGCTCGTCTCCCGCCTCGCAGTGCGTTGAGCGGACGTCGTCGATTTCCAATTCGTGTTCGCGATGTTCGTGCGCTCGATTGCCCCATGGGCGTTTGTGGTACCAGGAATAGGAGCCATCGGCCTGCGATTCCTCGATGCGAAGCCACCAGGAGCGCCGAGAGGAATGCTTCCGAGAATCACTGGCGCTCCATTGCCCAAGACCGTCGAGCTGAGACTGGCAAAGCGCCAGTCCACCGACGATTTCCGCGTTCCGGACTGCGCGACATCGTGTCTCTCCTCAGCTGTGATCAATCACACTAACTGCGAGCTCTTCGAGCACTTGTGCACATGCGATGACGAGAATGCCTTGCAAATCTATGCTGCGGCCGAGCCTTGCCTCGACAAGGCCTGCGGGTACACGAATGGTAAGCGAGAGGTCCTCTCCTGCATTGCATTCTTGGTTTGTATGCAGCCGCAGACGAACTCCTGCTGACCAACCTAGACGTGATGTACATGCTCAGCAAGGACTGCGTTACTTACCTCCGAACGGCGAATACGGAAATAACAACAAGCACCAAGCAGCCAACATCGACGGCGGCTCCTAGCACGTTCGTCGCCACCAAGACGGAGAGCAACGGCTCAGTGGCCACGGTGACCGCGGTCATCAATCCCACTAGCTCGTCGTCCGCCTCGTCCTCGTCCTCGTCCTCGTCATCCGATGAGAGTTCGCCTGAACTGTCCAAAGGTGCTGTTGCTGGCATAGCTGTGGGCGCTACTCTCGGTGCCATCCTCATCATCGCACTGATCGCATACCGGATTTATCGATGCATATCCAGGAGGCGTACGGAACCCCCCAAACCTGGAACGGCAGCGGTCATAGCAGCGACAACACTCCATGACCCGGCCCGTCCTCTGTCGAGCGGCAAAACGGAGCTCCCTGGTCAAGGCAAGCCAAAATTCAGTCCAGCAACCGCATCAACTATGCCCGCGTCTGCCCTGGTTGCTTCGGCCGGCGGAGTGTCACCGAGCACATTCAACGCGATCCTGCCAACAAGCTCCACAACGACGACGCCTAGCCCGCCGCCCCTTTTGACCCAGCACTCTGCCATCAGCAGGCAGGGCCCTCAATCGCAGCAGCCGCAGCTGTATCAGGCCGTGCCGTCGGCTCAAGGCGGGTTCGTCATGGTCCCCGTGCAGCCGTTTTCGGGGGGTGCTGTGGAAATAGGTGGCCCGGGTCGGGATATGGGACTAGTTGAAGTGGCTGCAGAGTTCGGCCAGCATGAGTTGCCGGTTCAGATGTTTAGCACTGGGCCGTATGAGATGCCAGTGGCCAAAGTCGGCTGACTCTCAGCAAGTGTCGGTTCGCCATCTCAGATATGTGTTATTTGTCTTGCGCTCTCCCGTGGAACGAGGGAGCTGTCGGCCCCATGAGGAGCATCTATTGGAACTGGGAAAGCCTTAAGTCCCGAGTCGCGTATTCAGAGAAGATGTGAGATACCGATGCGCATTCCGAGATGATGTGTTGTTTCGTACAGCGAAGCGGCGTCGTCTCAGGCGCTGTCAGTGGCCATGGCGAAAGTCCAACCCGGAATCTAACCCATTCGCAAAGAGCCAGCTCAGATCTTCCCAGCACCAACAGCGCATTATTGAACAGTGCATGGGATACGGACAATAAGGAGCCCAACAACTTGTGAAAAACACGGGCACGACATGAGTCGACAAGGTCCACAATGTACCTGATAACTCGACGATATTCGGTACCTTCAGTGACGTAGCTGTTTGGAAGTTAGCCCAAAGCGGGGCAGCTTTTGTGCGCCCCATTCTCGTACCCACTTGCCAGCTGTGCCTGGGGTTGCCTGTTGAGTCAAAGGGCAAAACTTATCAACCTGAAAGTCGTCTGCGGGGCAATATTTCGAGTACAATTGTTCGCTGTCCCGCATTTGCATTATTCGACGTACGAGTCTTTGACATAACAACCACGGTTTAAGTCGGCGCTCGCATTCTGATCGCATCGCCTGCAAGCAGAAACAGCACTATGTCCAACTACAACTCGTGGGAAGACGACCCTGCTGCCCAGGACGACAACCTGGCGCAGCAGACTGGCCAGATGAACCTGGGCAACAACCAGCAACCACCTCAGCGCACCGGCTTCCACCCCGGCGCCACTGGCTTCACACCCGGCGCAGCGACCTTTACTCCGGGTGCGGCTTCCTTCCAGCCTGGGCAGCCGTTCGTACCCCAAGGAGGCTACGGCGGCTATGGCGGCGGCCAGTACGGCCAGCAGCAATACGGTGGCTACGGCAATGTCTACGGTGGCCAACAGGGCTATTACGGTGAGTCTGGGACCCGACCATGACCAGAGCACGCGCTGACTACGAGTGTGACCCAGGCAACCAATACCAAGGCTACCAGCAGCCACAAGGCCAGCAACAATACTACCAGCAGCAGCCACAGCAGTTCCAACAACCTCCCACGATCGCCAAGCCCCCATCCCAGCAACAAGCCGCCGCCTCGGACGCCGCTCCCAAACCCGCCGCGCAGCCGAAAGCCAAGGTCCTGTCGATTGGCGTCCCTGCCGCACCTAAGGAGGAGACCAAGGATGATGCGCCCGCACCCGCCGCGCCCAAGGCAAAGGTGCTGTCCATTGGTGTCCCAGCAGCGCCTAAGAAGGAGACCAAGGAGGAGGACAGCCAAGATCTGCCTTCGAAGTCAGATGTTGGGGCAAAAGCGGTTGCCACCAAAGCTGTTGAGAAGACGAACAAGGATGGAGGCGATAGCAACGCTTCCTCAGCCCCAGGGTCTGGCCGATCCAGCCCTCAACGAGCTGGTGCTAAGCCAACGGCAAAGATAGATATTGTCGAGAAAGAGCAGACTGCCGATGTCGACGACGAGACTCTCAAGGAGCTGTACGGCAAAGAGCACGTCAACATTGTGAGTAATCGCAACCGAGCTATGCCGCTCGCTCTTTTGAGGAATACGCGGCTAACTTGGCTGTACCAGATCTTCATGGGTCACGTCGATGCCGGAAAGTCTACCCTCGGTGGATCGATCCTCTACGCCACAGGTATGGTCGACCAGCGGACACTCGACAAGTACAAGCGGGAAGCGAAGGAGATGGGACGTGAGACCTGGTACCTCTCATGGGCCTTGGATCTTACCAACGAGGAGAGAGCCAAGGGTAAAACTGTCGAGGTTGGACGCGGCTACTTCGAGACCGAGAAGCGGAAGTACTCCATTCTTGATGCTCCCGGTCACAAGAACTACGTACCCAACATGATTGGTGGCGCGGCCCAAGCAGATGTTGGCATTCTTGTCATCTCTGCCAGAAAGGGCGAGTACGAGACAGGCTTCGAGCGAGGAGGCCAGACCAGAGAGCGTGAGTACTGCTTCCTTCATTGGGTGTTTTTGCTTGGCTTGATATCTCTAACCTGCAAACCAAAGACGCCATGCTTGCCAAGACCCAGGGCGTGAACAAGCTCGTTGTTGTCATCAACAAGATGGATGACCCTACTGTCAACTGGTCTGAGGAGAGATACAAGGAGTGCTCGACGAAGCTCGCCCAGTTCCTCAAGGGTACCGGCTACAACCTGAAGACCGATGTCTTCTTCATGCCAGTGGCCGCACAACAGACGCTTGGCATCAAGGACCGCGTTCCCAAGGACATCGCACCGTGGTGGGATGGCCCGTCGCTCCTCGAGTACCTTGACTCCATGCAAGCGCTCGAGAGGAAGCTGTCCGTGCCCTTCATGATGGTCGTTGCGGCCAAGTACAAGGACATGGGTACCATGGTCGAGGGGAAGATCGAGGCCGGTGTCGTGAAGAAGGGCATGAGCCTGATCATGATGCCTACCAAGCAACAAGTCGAAGCCACAGCCGTCTACACCGACACGGAGGAAGAGGTCGGCATCGCCCAGTGCGGTAACCAGACCCGTCTGCGTCTCCGCGGCATCGAGGAGGAGGAGATCTCGGCGGGTTACGTGCTGTGCTCCCCCAAGCGTCTCGTGCACTGCGTCCAGGCGTTCGAGGCCCAGGTGCGCATCATCGACCTGCCCAACATCCTCACGGCCGGCTTCAACTGCGTGCTCCACATCCACTCCGCCATCGAAGAGGTCACTTTCGGCGCCCTCCTCCACACGCTGCAGAAGGGCACCGGCCGCAAGAGCAAGAAGCCGCCGACGCATGCCAAGAAGGGCGACAACATCATCGTCCGGTTGGAGCTGATCGACAAGCAGCGGAACGTGTGCGTGGAGAAGTACGACGATTACCCGCAGATGGGCCGGTTCACGCTTCGTGATCAAGTGAGTGTCCCGGTGATTGCAGTGTAACTGCAGGCAGTGCTGACGATATTTCCAGGGTCAAACCATTGCAATTGGCAAGATCACCAAACTGATTACGGAATAAATAGCCCCGTAGGTCTGCTCAAGTGGCGTGGTAATCAGTTTCGGCCCTTCAGTACCCTACCGCGGCGATCTGTGATGGCCTTGAAGCACTAGAAGGGTGCGACGGATCCGACAGTCAGATAGATTTTGGAGGGAGCCTCGCTGAGGTACTGCAACGTGGGCTAGGTAGCAGTTTTGGGTTGGGAGAGCAGTTTACCCCCATGGCTCTGCTGCGTCCCAAGAGACGTTCGCATGACACTCGAAGTTGGTTGCAGGGACGACTTCCTGGAGATGTCAAGATGCTTCAGCGGACTTTGATCCTGCTAGCTGTCACAACGTGAATTGAAAGGTGCTTCCGCTGCTTCCAACTCTGACTGGATTTCCTGATATCGTAACAAATCACACGCGGACAGTTATGTTCTAATCCTTGATGCGCCTATACGGCAAGTGCGCTACATGGGAATGGGCTAGATCGACGAACCCTTTTCGCAACTCTAGATCTCGGGAGCCAGATCGAGACTGCCGCTGAAGCAGGTACCGGTCGCTCGCTATTGGCCGGTGATCGAACTCAACTCAGGGTCTGGCTTCCGGGGAAGGATGGCGAAGGAACCGAATCTCGGACTCGTAGCTTATCTGCCTACAGATTACGGTCGATAGCTGGGTGTCCAGTGTGCGCAGCCGTCCTGATTTAGGGTGTGGTCGTCGGATGAGGAGGATTGTAGGGCTTATACTTGAGGCTGACGTCAGACCCGCTGCGCTGAGAGCCCCGACGCTGCCTGTTGCCACTACAGAGGTCTTGCAGCAATTGAGAGTTGGTGCAAACTGGTCACAGGGCTTTTGCAGCGTCAGCTTGGGGGCTGGTGAGTTCCGCCCCGGTGAGGACGGCGGCCTGAGGAAGTCCCTCCGAGGTGATGACCGACGCAACTCTGACATGACGCAAATGGCACCGAGTTGTGTATAGTCGGCTTGTTGTACACTTGGAAGCCAATATCTGCGGAGGAGAGCAGACGTTATCGGCGTCGGTTGACGTGAAGCGGCCGGCTTAGAAGATAAGTCCGTCCAGTATGCGATCCATGCTGTAATTGAACTTATCCAGTCATCTGTCCCAAGCAGAAAGCTCTCAAGTACCTGCGATCTCTATTCATCTGCCTACCAGTAACATTGCTTCTTGGCGGCGCAGCGAGGACGTGACCTCGACCGCTGCCATTCTTAGCAACTGCTCAGTGGCTGGATCTCACGTTGGAGGCGTTTAGGTCCGCTGGTGTTACACTCCTTTCAAGCAGTATAGCACACACCTACACAACCTCATCTACACCTATTATTTTGGGCAGCATATAAACAGGCCACATCCCACGACCAAACATCCCCATCGCTCACCCTCACCACCACCACCACAGCTTCTCAACACAGCACGCTCTTCCATTAACCCACCATCACCTTCAGCCCAGACCACCCAACCAATCCCCCAGATCCAACCATCAAGATGGGCCTCACCGCAGACCAACAGCAAGCCCTGAACACGCAGAACAACGGCCGCAAGCAAAAGGGCCTCTCCCCGCTCCAGTGGGACGCCCACCTCGCCTCCGAGGCCCAGAAGTGGGCCGACAACCTGGCCCACAAGATCGGGCACATGCAGCACTCGACCTCCCAGGAGCGGCCCAACCAGGGGGAGAACCTCTTCTGGGGCATGGCCTCGCCGGGTCCCTACAAGGACCCTTACGCGCACGCCGCGCAGACGTGGATGAACGAGGCGGCCAAGTACCACGGCGAGAAGATCGGGGAGGGGGACTTCTCCGGGTATGGGCATTATAGTAAGTTTGTGATTGCCACTCTACCCTGTGAGACAGGGGAGATGGAATGGCTAACGGAGAGAAAAACAGCCCAGTGCATGTGGAAGTCAACTACCCATGTCGGCATGGCTGCTGCCACTGACAACAAGGGCGGAGTGTATGTCGTTGGACGGTACTCGCCTCCCGGCAACTGGACTGGCCAGAAGCCTTACTAGAGTTCAGTAGACTTCTTCTGCGAACGTGCGAGCATAGCTTGGGTGTTGGGAGCGTGTCATTGGGGATTGTTCACCGGGAGATTCCAGCTGGCTGTACATAAACACTCTCGTTTATATATCTTAAACTAACTTGACCTCGAGAAATGCTCAGTGCTTGCTTCGGGAATAACAGTGCCAATGGCGGAAGGAAGTATGCAGGGGTATTCGCAGAGAACGACAACGCTATGTTTATCCAATAACCAAGACAACGGCGCAAGACGGAGGCCCGAGAACCGTACCAGGGGCCATGGAAGCAACAGAAGTTATCCAAGTACTGTGAACTTCGCATATGGCTTGCATATGTACTCCTGCTTCGAAGCAAGAGGTTTGCAAATATAAATGTCCCCCACAGATCAGTAGTCGAGATGCTGCAGTCACGCTCGTTGAGACACTAGAGGCAAGGACGTTAGTAGATGTATGGCCGCCAATCAGACGTACTAAGCATACCACTTAGGCTGGAGATCGAGGAGACCACATCATCGATCTGGGTCAGGTCAATGGGGAGTCCTGGACTTGCTAAGCGCGAGTACAGGTTGTCCACTAGGAGCGGATTGATAGCGGAGCCTTCAGGGGCAAGATGCATCCGCAGGTCGTGCACCAGGTCGGCGAACTGCTGCACTTCCGGCAGCCGTTCGCCATCGACCTGCAGCGTGTGCAGGGAGAGACGGACTATTTCCTTATCTGATCGAATGTCAGCTCTCGACCTTGGTTGAATGCTGTCCAATTACATACCCGTGAAGGTTGCCCCGAAGCCGGCCAGGATAGCGGGGTCTTTCCTCGGCCTCGGACAGAGACACAGCAGCATCAGAGAAAACGGAAGGGCGTACTCGTCGCCAAAGGCCGCCTGGGCCGCCGCGATAGCCTTCCTGACCTGCATTTTCGAAGCGGGACAGCTAATGAGGGGCGCGGCCCTGAAAGGAGCACGGAGCTCTACGATCCTCGTCGCCAACCGCTCCTGCTCCTCGCCGAAGCGAGGCTCCAGGTCATACAGTCCCATATCCAACAGGAGACGGAGCGAAGTATGCCCTGAGCGGCCCTCGATGCTCAGACGACCCTGCGA
Source organism: Coniochaeta hoffmannii (assembly GCA_030052785.1). Classification (NCBI taxonomy): domain Eukaryota; kingdom Fungi; phylum Ascomycota; class Sordariomycetes; order Coniochaetales; family Coniochaetaceae; genus Coniochaeta; species Coniochaeta hoffmannii. The sequence continues at coordinate 73,928 of JANBVN010000013.1, read as the reverse complement.
AAGGTACTCACCAAAGTACCATCCGCCCTCTCCGAGACGGAGATTGAGAAAGCGCCCGACGTCCTCGTTATCGACGTAGGCCTCCATGAGGTCCAGGTCCTTGACGAAAGTGCCGCGCGGAAACTTGCGCGTGTCCACGACGCAGATACGGATGTTGGAGTGGTCGGGGTGGTCAAAGTCGGTGTAGTGCCGGCGCAGGCCATGCTGGATGGCGAAGTATAGGGAACTCGTCCATGACATCAGGTTATCGTCGTTGTCCCTGAACCAGCTGCCGTTCCTCGTCTTCCAATTGAGGTGGTTCCAGAGCATTGCGGCAGCCTTATTCCGTGGCAGCTGGAGGAGGTCGACATTCCCACAAGGGCGAGAAGCTGCGGCTGCTTCGACGATGGTCTCATTCGTCAAGCCATTGGACTTGGGCGCGTAGGTGCGGAAGAGGTATCTCGGGACATAGTCTATAGATCTGTCGAGGACGGGGAGATCAGGGCCTGGACGGAATGGGAGGGCTTGACCGAGTGGGTTATTGGCAAGGATCGCTGCGGCCATAGCGACGGTTTCTCGATGTCCAGACGAAGAGGGGTTGTTTTGCGACCGAACGACATGGACTTCGGAATGAGCAATCCTGAGGCAATCCAGCCGGCAGCTTCTCGGCCTGAGAGGTATATGTATCTCGCACCCTCACCACTTGGTGTGCGGCAGCACCCGCAAGGCTTACTTTTAGTCCGAGAGCTGAAGAATATAGCCATGGGCAACGACCGAGAACGAGGGCTGTGTGCCTCGTCTTGTACCGCCTCACCCGTCCTGGCGACCTGCAAGGTTGTTTAATAACACTAGTTAACACAGCCTGGGCGCCGACTTCGTACACACACACAACCCCCTGAACATGCATAGAACTGAACAGGGCCCAAGGGCAAAGCGCCAACCTGAGGCGTTTATCTGCTGTAGCAATCCCACACCATGCAACGAAGATCTGCGAAACTGGTGCCACGGTCGCTTCACATCATGCATGGCGTTTTGCTAGCCTGCATTCATCCTGCGATTGACCACTTAACGCGACGTGATACAAGGCTGCGTCGTCCTGAAGGAAATGTCTGATGAGAATTCAGTATGTTCTCTTGAAAGGTGAAAGGGACCTAAGGGAGCTGTTAGGAGAGCCAAAACAATTGATTGATCTCAGCGAAGTGTGAAATGCCAGCCAAAGAGTTCCAGAGCATCAGCAGCTGAAGGATGGATGACTGGCCCGAGAGCGAGTCACGTGAATGGACATCATCAGCTCGGTACAGAACCGACTGTACCTGAAAATCGCTGCATGCGGTCGTCGTCAGTTGCTGGGACTCGGGAATGCGATTGACTTGGAATTTGTGTGTAATACTACCTTATACAGCATACCTTTGGCCGACTCACTACGATCTTACCCTTTGGTTAATAGTACAGAGCTTGCTTGAACATTTACAATTGCTTGGATCGCAAGTGAGTCTGGCTAGTTACAGCGGAGACAATGCAGCTGCGAACATCTGCGTCTTTGACCTCACGCCTCCAGCTAGCAGTCGTCGATTGCGACTCGACTTCAGAACTTCGCCCCTGGGCTTCTTGAAGCTATGGTCAAGAACAAGAAGACGGCCTCGCCCGACGAGGACAACAGGTCAACGCCCCAGTCGTCGCCCTCTATAAACTCGCTACCTTCGCCAAGTCTGGGACCATCTTCGGCGTCGACAGGGTCCAAGAAAGCCTCGAAATCGAAGGCCAATGCGTCGCAAACCCAGCCATCGACGTCTGCGCTGATTATCTGCCGCAACAAGTAAGCCCCTGATCTCAATTCGGCGCGGTCTATGGTGGACTGGCTGCGTCACGGAGGTGTGCGCTGTCGGCGAGCGACCCTCGAGTGTCGTGCCGTGCCGAACAGCATCGCAGAGAGAGCATAGGACTGACTGACTTGCGTCCCTAGACACTGGCGGTATATATCGTCTTTCCACGGCCCGTGGTTGCAAATCCCACCAGAGATCCTCGAGACCCTTGCGAATGCCAACTACAACACCCCGCGCCCTCATCCCATCGACCCGGCTGTCTTCTTCGACCTCGTCAAGATCCGCCGCCTTGTAGAGGATGCCACAACACTCGCAGTCCGCGCCGCAAGTGGCGTTGCGTCTTCGTTACATAACACGGGGAACGGTCCGCTGGGTCTAGGGTTCGGGCTGGCAGGCGGAGGAAATCCGGGGAAGCTGAGCAGAGAACGAAAGCACCGGATGCGCGAACAGGCCACCCAGAAGCTGTCGCGGGCATATCGCATAGACGAAATCGCATGCAGTGTTGCGACCATGCAGAGCGCATCGACGCTCGAAGACGTGGCCTCCCTGGTGCTGCAGAGGAGTAAGGAGGACGCTGATGCGAAATATGTGCACTTCTTCCACGAGAAGATACCGAGCCGGCAACTGGCTGAATGCACCAGCCTCGATCCTCTGGACGACGTGATCGCGAGCAGACCGACAGAGGCAGAGCCGTTACGTACTAGGGCTACGGTCCGCATATTCAAGGAGGACTACGAAGGCGCTGCCATGGACCTCACGGCCGCGTTGCAAGTGCATCGCTTCAACCAGCCCTCACATCGGGCGTCCAGGCCTCAGTCGCAGTCACAGGAACTGCAGAGCATAGGCGACGGCCAGCAGCAGCGGAATGTGCGGAGAGAAGACATTATTCTGCGCGAGGAGGAGCAGCCCAGTAGCTTTGAACAGCAAGTGCTCTTTCAACGAGGCGGTGTCTACCTGACCATAGCTTGCAAACATGTGCCCGCAGCATTGCTAGATGTGCCGCAACACGTGGAGCCGAGGACGCCAGAAGATGGCCAAGGACCTCCCACGCCACCTCCAGAGCCAAGCGAGGAGGCCCTGAGAGAAGCACACAAGAAGGTACTGGAATCCAGGAAACAAGTCAAGTCCTACGGCAGGAAGGCCTTGCGAGACTACAACGCCTACCTCTCCCACTTCGAATACTCGCCAGACGTCCCTACCGAGGTGGCAGAAGACTTCGCCAAGAGGGTGAACCACGCTGTGCACGGGCTGCGGATACCGCGCCAACACCAGCACACGCCACGGCCAGATTTGCAGACGAGGACGAGCAATGGTTCAAGCCAACGCAACACGCCTCACAGCACGTATGCCCTATCCGACCTCTTTGCCGCCAGCCCTCCGGCAGACCTGCCGCCCTATCCGCGCACCGACCTAGTTCCGGCCACCAGGGGCCCCCGGCCTACGCCACCCCAGCCGGACGCTACAGGCGAAGCTCTAACCTACCATCCTCTCCTGACCGACGCCCTCCACTCCCTCCTCCTCTGCCACTGCCTAGTCCAGACCTCCTCCAAAGAACTCCAGCGCCACGCCAACATGGTCGCTCGTCTCGCCCGCCTGGCCGACGGCTACCCCGTCTTCCAAGCCTCCCGCAGCCCCGCCCGCGCGGACTGGGTCGAGGTCCTACGGCGCGGCGACAACTGGATCAACCTCTCCAGCACATGGGAGACACTGTGTGCCCCGGCACCGCTGCCCGTCTTCCCCAATATGGCCGCCAACCCGGGCAGTAACACTTCCCACGCTGCTGCACCAACGGCGGCGGCGAGGCAGCCCAAGGCTCTGCTACCGTCGTCCGCCACCGTCGACGACGTCCCCGACGAGGAGGAAAGGCAGAGGGCGGAGAGGCTGCACCACCAGGCCATGCTGTCCGCCCTCGAGGACGACCGCGTGACGGACATGGACTCGCTCCGCGCCGCGGTCAGGGCCCACAAGCGCCGGGCGGAGGAGGACGAGCGCCGGGTCAGCAAGGGCCTAGACGCGCCGGCGAAGCAGCAGACCGGGGATGGCGAGGAGGCCGTCGTCAAGGCAGGGCGGCCCGCTGCGCAGGAGGAGGCGGAGGGACTGCCCGATTCCCCGCTCGAGCCGAACCCCCCTAAGGAAGGTCTCCCCTCTACCGATACATCGCCGCCGCCCGCCAAGGCGGCCAAGCAGACGCAGCAGCACCCTCCGCCTCGAGAGAAGGATAAGCGCCAGGCCCAGCCCGCCGTGCCGCGCCGGTGGGCTATCGACGACGGGAAGGAGTACCCCATCCTCACGGAGCGGGCCGCGGCCGTCGCGCGCTGGGTGCTCGAGGCGCCGCCTGTCGGTGCCGAGGGCGCGGGCCGCAAGAAGAAGAAGAAGGCCGGTGGTGCTGCTAAAGGGGGTGGCGCTGCTGCTGCTGCCGTCGTCGGAGCGGACACAGAAGTTCAGGGGGCGGATGCGTGAATTGGGGAATGTAAGACTGAGTGGGAAACAGCGTTGATTTACCGTTTAGACAGGGGCTTTATATGGGCAAACCAATACACACCACTTGGCTGGTGCAAGAAGAAGCCAAGGACGAATCCAGTTCCAGGGTGGTCTAGACTTAGTTCCCAACATAAGCTCTGGCGGCGATGAACGAAATGCTCTTTGAGACGGGATACACGCTGTAGTAGAAATACTTGATGACCATAAGGCAGATTTCCAAGCCTAAGCCGTGGTATATGTCCAAACCCCAGCAAAAAGTGCAAACCAAAGACCCCAGATAGCCCATTCGAAAGTACCAGCCATATCCCGCTTAAAGCAGCCACCCAAGTCGTCATAACCTCATGGTAGCAGAATCGCTCGCTCACACATCGTACATACCAGATTTCATCATCACCATCATTAGAAGGTCATCACATCTCAACGGCCCCTGCCCCTCGGTAACACCAAACCGAACTGTCTTAGGCCCACCGTATCCCCTCCATCCCGTTCTGGCTCTGGCTCAGCCCCATAGGCGCGTGCAAGAAGGCGTCGATCTCCCCCATCCCCTCGGTCTCGAGCGCGTCCATCAGCTCCATCTGCTGCTCCTGGCTCAGGCTGCCGTGCCTCTGCGCCGCTGCCGCTCCCGCGGCGGCGGGGAAGGCGTACTGCATCATCGTCCCCTGCTGCTGCTGCTGCTGTTGCTGCTGTTGCTGCTGCTGCTGCTGCTGTTGCTGCTGTTGCTGCTGCTGCTGCTGCTGGGCCCCTAGGTTGTTGGCGTACGCTCCAAAGTTTCCGGTCCCGTCGCTGCCGTTGTAACCCGGGGAAGGATTGCCTGGCCCGCCCCCGCCGCCGTTCATGGCTATCCCCAGCGCCGAGTACGCGGGCGAGGGCACTGGCCCGCTGCCGTCGCTCCAGTAGGAGCCCGACAGGCCGTTGGAGAAGGCATAGGGGGATATGAAGGGCGGCGGCGGGGAGAACCAGTCCGTTACCGTCGTCGCGGGGGGGAGGGGCCGCTGGCGGGTGTTCGAGGGGTGGGGAGGCGGGGGGATGGTGAAGGCGGCTGGGGAGCGGTTTGGTAGGGGGCCGCCGCCGCGCTCTTGTTTGAGCTGGATCTGGGGAGATGGCCTGGCGTGTGCGGATGGTGCAGCGTGGTTCGTTGTTGGTGGCGTCGGAGAGGCGGTCCGCATGCTGGACATGGTCGGGGTCGGGGAGAGGCCGCGGGTGCTTGGGTCGGCTGATGGGGGTGCGAGGGACTCTGGCGGAGTGGGTAAGGGGTGTCGTGTGGGCGGCGAGGTTTGGGTTGAGAACGGTGACTGTAAGGGTGGGGAGATCTGGGAGCTGTAGGGTGTTGTCGTTGCTGGTGGCGTTTGCTCTTCGGACAGATCTGACAGGGAGGTCTGCGAAGGTTGGGTGAAGTCCGGAGGGAAGTAGGAGAACCGGCGCCCTTGCAACTCTGACCCTGACCCGGGGTTGAGGAAGATGGAGTTGGAGCGGAAGGATGGCGGTGGATTATTGTCGAACGGCGAGTCGTTGTCAAAGTTGAAGCCTGTGTTCATATCCTGCGCTGAAGAATCGAACACGTAACCGAACTGAGGCGGAGTGAAGGTGGGCGGGGCGTGTTGTTGCGGCTGTCGCGGCGTTGTGTTTGCAGAGCCGGAGCCTGGCTCCGAGAGATCGGTCCCAGACGGTGAGCTGGACTCTTCTTTGATTTCGTAGCCTCGCATGCAGGCTTTGGCGAAGACGGCATACAGCTGCGAGGCAGACTCGGTACCCGGCCAGCGTTCGGAGCACTGCTCGATGATATCCAGCGTCACATTGACCAGTTCCTCGACTTCATCTCGTGGATGGGCTGACCGGACTTCTGCGTAGGTCAAGCTCCATAACAATGTGTTCAGAGACATGTATAACGTCAAGAGGAACACCCAGGTAATGTCGATCGCGGCTTTGCGCACCTGTTGAGCCGATAAGTTGATGATGTAGGCCGCGCTCTCGTAGCATCGCAACGCAGCCCGACCTGTCGGTTTTGGGACTTGCGGGGAGGGCCGGTATAACGTGATAACCATGGTATGATAGCGGCCGGTGAACCTTGGTCCGTTAGTCGGAACCCGCGGATAGGAAATGGTGTCGTGTGAACTTACCATGGTCTACACCACTCTGGCTTCTCAGGGGACAAGTCTGTCCACTCCCTGAGCTTCTTTTCCATCGTGGCGAACCAGGGGTCGTCTTCATGCCGGGGGTGTGGACGACTCTTTTCGTATAGCATTCGCCTAATCTCGGCCTGTAGGATGCGCATCTTGCAGAAGTGTATTGACACCAGCTTCTTCTCGCATGGCTCCCCCGGTTTGATTCCTTCTTCGGTAATGTTCTCATCGTCCACAGTCGCGAAGAACTTGACGTCCATCAGATCGTTGCCTTTCGCAAAGCCGCTAGGTCGTCCCATGCTTTGGGCTAGGCCGAACTCGTTCGTGGTAACGATCCAGCTCAGCCTCCTCCTCATGTCAAGGGTGAGCGGGTCAACGAGACCTATGTCATATCCTGCGCTGATCGTCTTCTCTTCTCCAAGCCCCAGTTGTTGACATATCCTTGTGGCAAGCCCAATGACAAAGTATACCGCTGTTCTCGTCGGCGTCAGTAGCGAATACTGCCCTATCAATATCAGACACTGCAGCGTCTTCAAGTCTTTTGATCGAACCACGTCTTCGAAGTGCTGCATTGCCGAAAGATAGTAGCTGTCTGCCAAGCCGGCATACTGGCTGTCGAGTTTCTGAAGGCTGATGGCCATGACCATGCGCACAACAAAGTTCTTATACGGATCCTTGTCACCATCATAAACGGCGTTGAGATCCTTCACAAACACCTTCTCATGCAGAGTCGGCGTAAATACTTGGGCTAAGCAGAAGAAGCAGTTAGCTGCGTTCTAAAAGCTCGGATTTGGATGGTCAGGGGCGAGCGTACCTCGCTGGTTGTAGACTTCTACCAGCTTGTCCGCAATCGGTCTGGTGGGCAGGCTTTGCGCTGGATGGGCACTGATCATAGGGTAGCTCTTCTTGCGCGAGCTGGGACCACTCAGGCTGTCCCGGAAGTTTACTATGCTCTGCATGCGGTTCATCCTCTCATTTCTCCTAGCACGAACTTCGGGAATCAGCTCGGATATCCGGTTGGACTCGGTATATCTCTTCGCCTCTTCCATGACAAGTCTTGTCATGGCAATGCCGCTGCTCGGTCCCAAGTAGCGCGGTGTCTCATCCGTCTCGTTGAGGCGCACAAGGCCTCCGGGCCGCACGATCTCCTCGTTGTTCCTGGGGTATTCATCGTCCTCCTCGGTGTACTGCGCCAGCTCCGCCTCAAGTTGGCGCACCTTTTCCTGCAGCTTGACGACATAGAAGCGACTGATCTTCTTGCCCTTGGTCGTATCGTAGTATTCGCACGTCGAGCCTGACCGTTCGCAGGGGAGACAGCGCGGGAGGGTGGGATCGCATCTTGTTTTCCTCTGTCATACGGATTCGAGGTCAGGTAAAGGTAAGATGAGACAGCGGGCGTATGTCATGGGTTCAAAGAGAGTGTACTAACCTGGCGACATCTGCAACATGCCGTCAAAGTGTGCGCAATGCGGTTGGGAGCAGCGTCAGTGTCGGAAACGTCATCTCGCGCATGCAGCTGCGGCTGCGCAAGTGGTTGAGCCTGGGGAGCCGGCGGCTTCCTGGGGAAGATATACTGAGGCGGTCTCTGTATGACGGACCCTAAGCCGCGAAAGACATCTGCAGCGTCCATGGGCCACGCAATCAGGGTCCTGTGCGGCGTTGGGTATCGTGGACCTTGTCCAGACAATTGCCAATACTAATAGCAATTGCGCGAGGCGACGAGATGGAGGAAGGCAGGCAAGGACAAGGCACTACCGGTAGCACTTGAGCGAGTAGCTAGCGCACAGGTGCGATGCGATCATGATCGTAGTGCTTGCGACTTTGAGGCTCTGCGCGTAACCTCCAGGTTGTATGTCTATTCTAAGGTAGTCTAATGCGGGACAGCTCACCTTCTGTTGGCGCTTCACCCAGCAATCCTTCGGGTGGGGACTCCGCACCAACAGTGCCCTGAGCCGATTCGTCACAACGGCGCGACAGGGGTTGGCATAACGCTTGTCCAGCGCTTGAGACAACCGAACCTGGCTGCATACGCAGGGACAGCGGAGAGGGGTACACATCGTCATAATTCTCCTACGAACTCTTCAACGGCGTCGTCCTGGACCGTTCGACTGCATTACTTCCTGTCAGGTAAGGTACCTTGTGGTTAGCTCATCAACAACCGGGCGCGTGGATCTGGCCAGACCTGCACAGTACGGCGTCGATTTCATGCGCTCCGCTTTTGCTGTTAACTGCGGGGCTAAGTCTAGCAGAAAGGATAAGGGATCTTGATCGTCTCCCTTTGTCCGCTGCTGATCAGTCTGTCGTCGGATAATAGTGACTGCCAGAAGGGTTCAAGATATCAGCACGATGCTGGCTATGACGCCATAGTCCAGATAACCTCAAGTCTGATGATGCTTGGATTGGTACCTAGGTAGCTCCTTGGCGCCCAATGAATCCCGAACGGGCTGCTGAGAGGATTTGGAAGTCTCGCAAATAGCTTCTTTCCTCTACAAAGTATGTTAGTTATGTGGAGGCTACCGGCTCACTGAAAATAATTCTCACATAATGAAGAATAGGTGAGGTATCTCTCGCGGTGTGAGCTCCGGTTGAGAGTCAGCGGAGCTACGTATTGAAGCCGTTTCGCGCAGTCGAGACGCGTCTCCCAAGTGAGACATTGGATTGGGTGAAGAATCCCCTGTCATTACCGGATCCTTTAAGAAAAACACATTGCTACTTGCGTCTTTCTCGAAGCCTGTCTGTGTGACGTCCGTACATACAACATATGATCTTATAGCGTTGAGATGACGCAGCGATGGGAATCTTTAAGGTACCTTAGGTATGTAGTGTGTAGTTTGGTCTTGCTGAGTAGAGAACTCTGACCAAGTCGAGCACGAGTGCCAAGCATGCGCGTATCCAAGCAGCTGTCACTGTCCCGCATCTGTCATTGGGGACCCACAAACGGTTCCTAGCGAGGCTTAGCGTGCTTAAGCTTACAACTTGCAAGCGCCTTTACCCCACCTGACATCTGTCGATCAACCTTGCGACTGCCGTCGACAACCCGACACAACTCCTCCATCACACCCATCTAGATGATAAAGACCTGATTTTACGTGCTCTTGGAAAGTACCTGTCATGAAGCCCCGATCTTGAACTACCCTTCCATTTTACAATTCTCTCTGGCGAGAGACCGTGACCCGCTGTCTAAGCATCGTGCGGTCACTGCCGCATTCCTTTGGCCAGGCCATGTGACATGCCCGAGACATAGCACATCTATCAGAGACATCAGCCTTGTGAGGGCGGCGCTAACCCTTCCGGCCGGGACCCAAACGCCAAAGCAAAGCCGCATGTGTCTCTGGCCGACATTTACGTAGACACTGACCTCCGCCCCGACATATACTGGTCTGCTGTCGGACATGATGCCGCGGTCAAGCTTCTCGGACAACCCCCTGTTACGGGTCTCGAGGCCAGTGTCTGCTTGTTCGAGATGTAAGTGCCCAACCTATGCAACACGCACCACCACCGAAGCCGAACAAAGCTGACGCGCAGTAGGCCGGGCTGCTAAAGTAAAGGTGATATGGTCACCTATTGCCCCTCGACCCATACCTAGAGCAGCCCCTGACGTTGGCACTAGTGCGATGGCAAACTCCCAGCTTGTACAGCCTGCGAGAAGGCCGGGCGAGAGGCTGAGTGTTCGGCCGCGAACGACCAGTTCGCGCGCGGAAAGGAACGGAGGTATGACTTGCTGCCCGTGATCGGATACAGGTTGAGTACACACTGACCTTTCGCATAGCTATGTTGCTGCGTTGGAACTGCGGATAGAGAAGCTGGAACGCCGCCTCGCGTATGCGAGGTCAAGGAAAGCATCGGTTGCGATGCACGAATCCGACGTGCCTCCTTCTAGTGTCGGCGATGACCGGAAGGACTCCCTTGCCGTCATCAGAGCAGCCATCCACCGCAAGGCCGCGCGGAAACGAGAAAATTCCGACGTTAACGCCTTGGTATCGGATTTCGGTTACTTGTAAGCAGCCGTGTCTCGTTCTGCCGCGTTCCTTGTTAACTCGGCTGCCAGATCCGTCAATGCTACAACACGGGACTTTGAGCCCGCGGTTAGCAACATGACTTTCGCTCGGCTGGTGTTGGCTGCAGCCACCAATGATCCAGTGCCGGAGCCCAAGACAACCAAGTTGCCCTCCAGACAGGCCGCCCAAGCCATGGTGCACTACTACATGAGCAACATTTATGTCCTTTTCCCCGCTTTCTCGCCCACACACATCATATCACTGTTAGACGACGTCTATAGCCAGGACCCGCGCCAGCAGCTCAAGAGCTCCGATTACTGGTTGCTATACATGGTCCTGGCCATCGGATCTACTGCCCAAAGTCGGAGTAACCAGGACGAGTACTATGCGAACGGTGTCGAGTTCGTTGCTCGCGCACTTCCATACGCCGACCGGGCTCTTATGCCGGGCTACGTCACTCAAATTCAGTCGCTATTGGTCCTCACCCAGTATTCCATGCTGGACCCAGCACATTTTGACAGTTGGCACCTCATCGGTTTCACATGCCGTGCTGTCATCGACTTGGGCTACCACCAAGACCCCCCCGTACAACAGAACTCGGACAAGGCCGCCTTGGACGCCCGAAGAAGGACCTTCTACTGCGTATACGCTCTTGACAGGTAGCCATGCGCTTACCTCTTTGACGTGTCGTCTCGCGTTTCGCTAACACTATGTCGCAGAGCTATCAGCATGGTACACGCACGGGCGTTCTCCTTTACAGATGACGCTATCGCTGTTTCGTTTCCTTCTGCAACTCCTGCGTTACGTGCACATCCAAGCAGCGGTGCCATTGGCTCCGTCGCCCTAGACCCTGCTCTCCTGCATTTCCAGCTTAGGCGCGCCCAGTCACACTGGTACCAGGCGCTTTTTCAGTCAGATCCGAACGACGTCTTGCCAGATGCCGCGTCGTTTATATGGCAGATGTGCCACGACATGCGCGAGTGGGCTGAGTCGCTACCGGATACGCTTCCCATCGGCATTCGAGAGCTCTTTGACCTGGAGTTGCGATACAGCTACGTGTACTGCATTGCACCAAGCGCCAGAGCACCACACATGACGGCCTATGGGCGGATGCTCATCTTCGAACATGCCATCGCCTACCTCAACCGCATCTACGAGGTTGCCCATGCCGTCATGAACACGTCTTTCTACACATATCACGATGCACTAAGGGTGTACTTCATGGGGTCGCAGTTTGTTGCAGTGCTACGTAGCGACGGCGATGCCCTCATATCCGGAGCAAGTGTGCCGGTACCGTTGGCTCTACCGGGACAGCCTGCGCCACCTCCGTTGCCGAGAAGGTTCGACGGGGCTAATGCGGGTGATAATCTGGATCGGAGCTTGAGGTCCCTCGAAAGGGTCGGGCTCACGCTCAAGAAGTACGGTGAAAGATGGGAGGACGCACTTGCGCTGCTGCACAGCTTCGAGACGATCTCATCAGAGGTGCGCTCATGGCTTGAAGAGAAGCGAAGAGTGAGGAAAGCGGAAGGTGCTCGTCAAACGGAGCAGCATCGCCACAAGCAGAACGGATCATCGGGACACCAGTTGCACACCGCCACTCAAGCTGGACCGAGCACGATGCCACCGGCGCACAACCAGCACGGCCAACAGGGTCAAAACCACCAGTTCCAAGAGGTACAATGGATCGATGTCGATGTGTCGCGTATGGGCAATGGACGAGGGACGAACTGAGATCTGAGACATTTACGAAGATATGTACCATGATGTCTGTCTGCGGACTGATGTTGGCGTTACTTGGATCTGAAGGTTTCTTGGATATTCAAGCCGAGGTGGCTTGCGTTGTAGATAACGGGACAGTGTTGGCTGATCTATCTGGATCCAGGTCTTTGTTATCGAGCTGAAACATCAACGTCTTTCAAAACTCCTTTATGTGGATCTTCCGCTGGACGAGTTGAAGAGGTTACGTTAATAAGGGTTCAGCGACGAGATCGAAGTCCATCCGGGCCTTGGATTTCCGCCCAAAACCTCGAGTATATTCTTGGGCCAACCACCCGAGTCTGACCCGCATGTACGGCAGAGGGGTGGAACTGGAACCGGCCACTCTGCTTCAGGTTCGGCCACCTGACGATGCCTTGAGAAACCTGTCACCGCAGCTTCTGAAGCCGGTCACCGAGGGTATGCAGGCAGTCATCAAGACCCTGACCTTGCTCAAGTCGCACACCATACACTTTAATCTAGAAACTTCCCAGAAAGAGATGCCAGCTTACGGAGCGCAGGCCTCACCGTCCTCTCACCTCCCTCGTCATGTAGAAAACCAGGCGTTGAAATTCTATTCTACTTTCGTTTCCTTCCCCCCTTCCAAATACATAATTTGCTCCCTCCCAACTACGTCCACGTCTACATTCAACCACCTTATCTCCACTACCTCCACCCACCTTGCCAAACTTCACCAAAAATGGCCTCCCCTATCAAGACCCTCGCCATGCTTTTCCTGACCATGTTCCTCTCATGTTCGTTCTTACCGTCCCCCGCCGCAGCCGCCGCCATCGCCAACCACCCCGGCAGCAGCCCGCGCAACGCCCTCCCCATCACCCACCCCACTGCCGCCGTCGACCGCGCCGCCGCGTCCCTGACCGGGCCCCCGTGCTGCTTCGCCGACAGCTGCCTCTCGTGGTCCCTCGACGGCACCGGCCGCGTCCTCCGCGGCACCTGCTACGACAAGGTCGACCAGCGCGGGCACTGGGGCGAGGTCACGTCCTCGCTCGACCTGGGACGGTGCATCGGGAACTTTGACGGGGTCTTGGCTGGTGCCTCGAAGTGAGTTTGGCAAAACGATCCAGATGATTTAACCGTGATGATGATCACGGAAAAAGCCAGTGTGGCTAATGGTTGGACGTATGGGAAACAGCGGCGCGTACTCGCAGTCGTGCGAGGACTGCGCTCTCGACGGCACGAAGCTGACTTGCAGGTGCAAGACGCCGCGAGGGGAGCCGGGTGTGAAAGCTACGGTCGATCTCAGTATGTTTTCCTTTTTCTTTCATACACAGTTCGATTCTAAGGGCAAAATCACTGACGCTGGGCAGATGCTTTCGTCCAGGACTACAATGGCCGTCTCAGGTGCTTCGACTACGATGGCCAGTGAACCGGAATGATTGACTGAAGGAAGGGACCCTGGATGATGGAGGATGCACTGTGTTGCTTGACTCTTGGAATTCCTCACTGTCCTGGGTTTCTTTGTCAACACGTCTGTGGCTGGAGATAAGGTTTGCTGTTTTGAGGCGTTCCGGAATGGTCAGATGCACAATTGTCTGATTAACGAGTTTTGTTTTCTCGAAAGTCGATCTCGGAAATGGAGAATATTTGAGATTCGGTCTGGCGTTGGTTTGAGGGATAGCTCGACGAGGTGGATGTTGGTTTTATCAGGTGTTTACACAATCAATTCTCTTGATGGCCACATGGAGACGTTGTCGCGTTTGGTGATATGTAAATGGTTCGAAAGCAACGAACTTCATACGCCAATAACTCCGAACCACAAGGGCGACAAGTCGTAAAGGCCGCCCAAACGCTCATATTCCGCAGTGTCTCATCTTAACATGACATCGTCATCCAAACTGGACCAGACTGGGACTCGACTCCATCCTATCAGGAAGTTACCTCTTCAAGGAAACCTCACAGGCACTGATTCAGGAATAAGGACTGCTTCTCCTCTAGGTTATCAGCCCTCCCAAGTCGTTATCAAGTCGTTATCACGGCGACAACGAAGCTCAGTTCCGGAGCGGGACTGGGAGAGCGAACGGTGGTGGAACCGTCGGTGGTTTCATCCTGCGGCTCGGCCCGTTTGCCCCACTAAACCGGCGCCTGAATGGTAGGTCTTGTCGGAGACGGCCGGATCCGGACTGCGTGTCGTCAAGGGTCGCTTAGGTCTAGTTGCCGATCTTGACAGCCTTTCTAGAAAGGGGGCTCCATGATTCTAGACCGGTGATCTCTCCGGTGAAACTTGAACAGCTAGACTAGTCTTATTTTTGACTAATCTTTAACAGTACTTGGATAGGAAATGAGGCACGAGTATAACCGCCTGATTTTGAATCCATACGTGAAAACCATCCGTGGAGAAAGCATCTTGCATTTATTTACTCCTACTGTCGTCCGGAAGCATCTCATTCATCGCATCATACAGCCGTTAATCATCAATCGTCCCATCGCTAGTGACACTCCCCTCGCTCTCCTCAAGATTGACCTCGCACCTGCCCAACGCCTCAAACGCCGCCTCGGCTGAGAGACTGTCGTCCCACACCGTCAACCCCATGACCTCATTCAACCTGCTCCTCAACGCGCTCCTGACGTGCACCCTGAACCTGTCGGGCCCCTTGTAGTTGACCAGCCCCTCCAAGAGCCCAATCGCCGACTCCCCCTTGTCGTTCTCCTCCGAGGGCGACACGCCCGCGCGCGCCAGGAGCACGAGACACTCGATCCACATCCTCACCTTCTCGAGCTTGTTCTTGATGCTGTACGACCACACGGCCGCGCGCCCGCCCGACGACGCGTCCGAGTCGTCGCCCGACAGCGCCGGGGAGCGGCACTGGTGCGTGCAGATGGCCGACACCGTCTTCATCATCTCGACGAGGTGGGTGCTGCCCGTCCACGGCGACCGGACGTGCGGGTCGAGCAGGTTGGGGAAGCCGAGGAGGCAGTCTAGGGCTTTCGCCCGGCGGGCCACGTACGCCTCGCGCATGTAGGCGTAGGCGAACATGTCGGGCAAGGGTTCCGTCCGGTCGCGGAGCAGGGCGGATATGATGTCCGGCTCCTCCGTGCGTATGGCCAGGACGAGGGGGTATCTCCTCTCCAGGCGCGCGAATTTGACCGTCTGGCTGTCGTCGGAGAGGTGGACGGCTGCGCCGTGTTTGACGAGGTGGTTCACCATGGCGGCGTCGCGCCGGGTGATAGCCAGCGTCAGGGGGCTTTTGGCCGGCTCGAGGCCCGGCGAGTTGACACCGAGGCCGAGGTTGAGGAGGGGCTCGATGCCAGCCAGCCAGCCCGTCCGGACGGCTTGGGCGAGGCAGAGATCGCCCCATTTTGTCGACAAGGGGACCTTCTTGTCGCCGAACAGCCAGGTGTATTCCGGCCCCGGGACGGAGTCGAACCTGCTCCGCTCGATGCCGAGCTCGAGTAACTCGGCGGCCATGTGGCGCACGCCTTGCGTGATTAACACGTACAGGCAGGCCGGGTGAGAGCCCAACTCCGTCTGACGGTCGACATCGAGGTCGCCCAGCACTTGCAGTACTCGCTCGGCGGCGTCTCGCATTCGCCAGCGGCAATATCCCCATGCGACATGCAACATCCACGCGACGATGGGTGTCGTCAGCTCGGCTCCGCGCTCGAGCAGCGAACGGCAGAGATCCAGATCCCCGTCCCAGAACGCGCATTGGAGGACGCTCAGTGGCCCGTAGGTATACAGGCTGCGATATTTACGGCGTCGGATGGGCCGGAACGAAGCCGCACTAGATGCGTAGTCACCTCCGTCAGCGGTGTTGAGACTGTCGTCGCTATCGGAGGCGGAGTAGACGTTGGGATCGTCGGATTCGATATCGCTGTTGGGCTCGTCTGGACGGACGATGTTGATTTTGGTATTGGGATCGGCACCTAGGTCGAGAAGCATGGACACGACCACGGCTCTTTCTTTAAACGTGAGGTGGCCGCGGGGACGGCCTGAGGGATACCGCACCCCCGGAACCTGCTCGGGGCTGTACACGAGGCTTAGTGCGGTGGCGCCACTGTTGTTAGTGATCTTGGGGTCGGCGCCACGTTCGATGAGGAGCTTGACGCAAGCTGTGAAGTGTCCCTTCTTCCGGCAGCCAAAGGGGCTTGGACCGTTTGGGCGCACTGGCGGAGGGGCGATGATGATTACTGGAGGGGCGGGAACAAAGTGCGGAGGATTGCCAACTGGGACAACCTGAGGAGGAGGGACGTTCGCGAGTGGTTGAGGGAGAGGCGGGTGCGCGACCTGGACAATTTGCGGGGGAGGAGGGTGGCCTGGAGGAGGAGGAGCGAGGCCTGGAGGGGGAGGGTGGCCTGGAGGAGGTGGCATGGGGTGCATAAGCGGTGCCGGAGGAGGTCGAGGAGGTCGCTGAAGGCCGAAAGGACGGGTACTCAGAGGACCAACCTTTGCATGCGAGGGACACGAATGCAGACTGTAATTGAGAGCCGCCATAAGGGGCGTGTTGCCGTCCTTGTCGCGGCTGTCAACTCTAGCGCCGCGGTCAAGAAGCAGTCGAACGACATCGTCAAGATGTTCTGCGGCCGCTGCAACTATAGGCGGCACAAGAAACGGCGAGTGTTGGCAAGGACCCATATCCGCGCCTGCGTCTAAGAGCTTCTCCACCACAGGCGTTCGCAGAGACTCTTCGACAACCGGCACCGGCTCCTGAGGCGGGGGTGGCAGCATAACGTCGTGGACACCGTATCTTGGGTTAGGCGGTTCCCTGCCGTAGCGAAGATGGCGAACCACATCTTGCTGTTTCATGCAACACAGGTCGATTGGACGGTGGCCGCGGAGACACGTCAGGAGGTTGTTGGTGGTCGGGTAGCGGTAGCGGCCGAAGGCGACAGGATACGCAGTACAGACCACGTTGACGTCTGCTCCACGCGCAATCAATTCGAGCGCGCTGGGGAATTCTCCGAAGAGGCAGGCATCGGTCAAGGGGGTATAGCCAGCAGCCAAGTCGTCGTTTATATCGGCTCCTCTGGCCAGGAGGGTATCGACCACAGGCCAGTGGCCCCCGATGTAGGCAAGCCACAGCGGCGACAGCTCGGTAGAGTCGACAACCGAGACATCCGTCTGGTACTTGTTGTCCAGGATGAACTCGACCAGCTCGGTGGAACCGACCCAGGCGGCGTTGTGCAGAACCATGAACGGGTGGGGGACTCTCTTGGAATTCTCGCCAAAGGACAGAGAGGCACCCCGTTGGAGTAGCGTTTTGGCGATGTCGATGTGACCGCTGCATATAGCCGTATGGAGAGGCGTCCAGGCACGCCGGTACTGCATCGCGGAGTGGGCACTGAGATTCGCCAGGACGGGATACTTGCAGCTGCAGAAGTTGCCCGAGGGCACGTCGAGAATGGCGCCGCTGGAGACGAACAGGTCGACGAGGTCCGTATGGCCGCCCGAGACAGCGAGGTGCAAGGGGAACCACCAGGAGCGCCAGTGGGCAAAGGTCCCCATGTCGAAGCCCGCACCCCTTAGCCTTGGCTTGAAGGGCTCGCCGACAAAGCCTCGAGGCCCAACACGGCCGAGAGTATCGTGCGGATTGATCTGATGGTTTATGATGCGGAGGTCCTGGTAGAGCTGCCGCGGCGTGCAATTCGACGTTCTGATGGTGAAATAGGCCATCGCCTCGTTACGGATCATGCCACGATCCAGATTAACACCGGCATCAACCAAGCGTTTTGCGGTGTCGAACCGGCCAAGCTGAGCGGCCCAGAAGATGAGAGCCGGATGCTGGTCCATCCTCTCTTTGCTGTACAGGCGAGGCATTACAATGGCATGCAATCCCCGGCACGTGGCGGCAAGTGCTGCCAGGCTGCCTTCGTAGTTGCTTTCCAGCATGTGCTCGACTACGAACTCCATGATCTCCACCGGCAGGCCCGAGAGCCCGGAGTTTGGGACAGGTTGAGACATGGTGGGCGAATTGAAGCAATGCGCTATCAATTGTCAAGGGCACACTCAGCTGCAGCGGAGCCGGAGAGCGCTCACGAACACCTCGATGGTTAACACGGTTATGTGGCGGTTGCAAAGCAAAGACGACAAGGGAAGTGAGGGTCTGGAAGTGCAGACTCAACATACATAGCAATTAACTGTCAATGGAGGAGGAGAAGAAGTGAGGTGCTCCGTGTTTGGAAAGGAACGGGTTGCTTCGAACGAGGCAGAAACCAACAAGGCAGAAGACGTGCGCATAGCCACTCCGACTCGTCGAAGTGCCTCTGACTCTTAGCCTGGCGCATCATTGGCTCTGGCCCGAGGGTGAAGGGCGGGCGACAACGAATCGCAGCCTTGCGTTACTACAGCTTGCATGGCAGCCCCCAAGCATCAAGGTAGCAGGCGGGATGGGATGCCTGACCATGCTGCTTTGCTGGACAGTGCTGATTCGAGAATGGCAATGCCATCCGCCAGGCAGAGCGAGCGGAAATCAACGGGGGGGGATGAATGCGCAGTGCCGAGGGAGGATGGTCTCGAGATGCCACTGGACAGTTACCAGATACCCGCAGCGTAAGCAACCAGGGATATTGCTCTCAGTGCTCTTTGCCTTCAGTTGGCCGCTCATTCGGAGCACACAAGCCCATGGTACGTCGCTCTTTGGAGCTCTGTACATATCTCGAATCTAGATAGTGGATAAGATACACTAGCTAAGGTTGTCGCGTAGCACTAAGGTAGCCTGCACCAAGTCTATGCTAGGCGAAACTACCCCGCCATCGCAAGCTAAACAGTACGGTGGGCCGGTATATCTCCGGAAAAGGCTGGGATGCCGCGTCGGCAACGGAACAGGGCATAATACCTTAGCTGCGAACTGCGACAGCTTAAGACATGCGAAGTTAAACCTCGAACAAGGTCGCACTGTGTGTAGCCAACAACGACACTGACCTGGACTGCCTCAGCTGCGGTGTGCTTATATTCCATCGACCACTCCCGAGCAGCTGGACTTCCTGTGATAGGCTTAACTCACCTGCATAGCTCTCTTGGTGACACCTGGAGTCTAGCGGACCGACCGAGCACGACCGACCGAGACGGCTGCAGTTCCAAGCTCGGCAACAGTACGCCAGCACTTCAGTAGCTCTTACGACACACACCGAAAGTCCGCTCATCGTGTATGTCTTCCCCCGAGAGGCCTGCAGCACAATCCGGCCAACTTGGCAGCTCCGACAATGGCAACCCCTCGGCGCTGGCCGAGGTGACACCCGCCAACATCGACGAGACTGTCGAGTCCTCCGACGCGCAGACGTTCAAGGCCAATAACATGGAGGATCTGATCGATCTGAGTGACGACAACCCTGAGATGGCCTCGGCGGCAGCAGGAGGAGATGCCAGGGGAGGCGGCCAGACGGCAACGGCACCAGCATCACCACCGCCACCAATACACGAGACGTCGCACAATCACGAGCCTACAGACAATATGGCTTCCTCGATAGCAACTTTGAAGCCCACAACCGCTGCTTCTACCACCACTGCAACCCAATATCTCACCATAGGAGCTTCCTCTTATGTCGACCCTACACCCAAAACTCCGCAGTCCTCCCAACCGCCGTCGCGCTCTCCTTCCAGCTCCGGTCCGCGCCACAGCAACCACACGGCGGCCTCTGCTGATCCGTCCCCTACACGGTCCGAGGCTGCCTACGACGAGAAACCGTACTCTAGCGAGGATGATCAGGAAAACGGTTCGAGATCAGAGCTACAGAGCATCATGGAGCAGTTCAGCGAGGAAGGAGGCGGGCCAGGCGCCGAAGAAGTCATGAGTCCGAGACTCGGCATGGCGTCCCCAACAATGTTAGCCAGTCCAGTACAACATCCGCCGAGGAAGTCGAGTCTCGAGCCGCTGGCACCCAGTATTGCCCAGCAGCTCCAGGATATGCACACTCTCCGTGTCTCGAGCTCGTCGCCTGTGAGCGTCCGGTCGAAGGATAAGGAACGAGACGAAGACGCCCCTCCGGTACCCCCTAAGGACGGCTCGACACCTTCCATAAGAACGATCCGGTCGCGTGACGAGCTCCAAGGCGCCACCGAGTCTCCTCTCTCGCCCACCATGTCGCTTCACCGCCCCCCACCGCCAGAGCCAGAGCCAGAGCCAGCGTTGCCGTTCGACTTCCACCGCTTCCTCGAGCAGCTTCGAAACAAGAAGGCGGACCCTGTGGCACGTTACTTAAAGTCCTTCTTGCAGGAGTTCGGAAAGCGGCAGTGGATGGTACACGAGCAAGTCAAGATCATCAGTGACTTCCTCGCCTTCATCGCGAATAAGATGGCCCAGTGCGAAGTCTGGCGAGATGTGTCAGACGCCGAATTCGACAACGCGCGGGAAGGGATGGAGAAGCTGGTCATGAACCGACTGTATACGCAGACCTTCTCGCCAGCAATACCGCCACCGCAGCCAATACCCGGGGCGAAAGGCAAGAAGCGCGGTGAGCGACCCATGGGACCTGGCCGCAGGGGTCAACACCAAGAAGACGTGGAGAGGGACGAAATCTTGGCACAAAAAATCCAGATCTACAGCTGGACAAAGGAGGAGCACCTGGATATCCCTCCGGTTAGCGAGAGCGGCAAGCGGTTTCTGAAGCTGGCGCAGGATGGTAAGTCTCCTCTGCATGGCTGTGATTTACCTTCCTCTAACATGGGACCATGCAGAACTGCTAAAGATCAAATCCTACCGCGCCCCGCGAGACAAGATAATATGCGTACTCAACTGCTGCAAAGTGATCTTTGGCCTCTTGAAGCACTCCAAGTCTGACGGGTCAGCTGATTCGTTCATGCCAATGCTCATCTACGTCGTGCTTCACGCCAACCCCGAGCACCTGGTGTCGAATGTGCAGTACGTGCTGCGGTTCCGTAACCAAGAAAAGCTGGGTGGCGAGGCAGGGTACTATCTGTCGTCTCTAGTATGTTCACTCTCCAGCCCACCAACCCATTTTAGGTCTTACTGACCACCAACTATCGCAGATGGGCGCGATCCAGTTCATCGAGAACATGGACCGGACAACTCTCACTATAACGGACGAGGAGTTCGAGGCCAACGTCGAAGCAGCAGTATCAGCCATCGCCGAGAAGCACCAAGCCGAATCCCCTCCCCTCCCGCCATCCCAGTCCGAGAAGTCCCCCTTACTCCAACCACCCGGAGGCGGCGCCGCAGGCTCGTCCTCCTCGTCGACCCGGCCCTCGCTAGACGTCGACGCCACCCTCCGGCCTTCCACCCCCCGCAGATCCACATCCTCCAACGAAGCGGCCAGAGACAGTGGCGAGTACTACTCTGGCAGCGAGGAGAAGGCGGCCATCACGGGCCTCCTCCGTACCATCCAGAAGCCCCTGAGCAGCATCGGCAGGATCTTCTCGGACGAGGGAGGCGGCGGCGGCGGGCCGTCGACTGAGTCCGCTGCCGCCCCGGGACCGGGACCGGCGAGCAGGCCGCGGGCGGAGGAAGGGGGCGGCGACCTGCGAGCGCGCCAGCAGCTGTCGGTCGAGGAGGCCGCGGCCCGGCAGGCCAGCGCCGAGGCCGCCGAGGCGCAGCGGCTGCACCGCGCCGAGCACGCCAATATCGTCGAGACGCTAGCGGGCATGTTTCCCGATCTGGATAGGGAGATTATAAGCGATGTCGTCTACCAGAAGGAGGGGAGGTAAGCATTGACACATCCCGCAGAATGGTCTAGTACGGTAGCTAATTGTCCGCCCGCAGAGTTGGTCTTGCCGTTGACGCTTGTCTCGCCCTGTCTGCCTAAGCAGTCACCGCATCCACGCAGGAAAGTCGAACGGGAGATATTTCCTGTGTTTTCCGTGTTTAGCCGGCCTTGGCACCTTGTTATTAGCGAGCATTGGCGGGTGGTGCATGAGCTGCCTTTCCTGCGGTTTTGGTATATCATTTGTATAGATGGGATAGCCCTCTGTTACCAGACAGCTAGCCTCTACTCGGGTGGAGGTAATACTAATTTCTTGTCCTGGAGAAGAAGAAAGAGACTTGTCTACTTATCCACTATTGGAAAACCACTGAAGTCTGGGTGACTACTTGTTTTTTCGAGTTTCCATGCCAACTCCCTTCGTGGCGCTTGCCATGAGCCGAAGGTTATATCTATCCCTCCAGGAAAACATCATGTGCCCATGGCCAAGACTAGGTACCTTAACAACAGGAATATGGGTACAAACCCTTCCTGACGACCATCGCGCTGTGGCTCAGACTTGCCTTTTGTGCCTCACTGCCAGGACGAAGCAGGCGAGTGACCGAATCAGCAACGGGTTTCTGTCAGTAACAGGAACTGCGCAATTGCCGACATAGGCCCTCGCAAGTTCGGAGCCTTCGACTAGGAAGTATCTGATGATTGTCATCACCGCCACAGCGCGCAGCCCAGACCGGTGGCCCTGGTCTCTCCATCTTGAGAGTGAGTACTCTATGGCGCCTAGGAGAGCATCAAGAGATCAGCATTGTTCCCTTGACCCGACCACTCTCCATCTTGGCTGTCCTCGACCCGAACTGAATCTGCGTAACCGTTAGTGACTGCGGTCGCAAGGATATCTGATGTAACGTGATGTACTCACCGCTCGCTTCTTCTCCCGCGCGACCTGCTCCATGCCCAACTCGAGCGCCAACAGGCGCAGCACGCGTTTCCCACCTTCGACTCCAGATATCTCCTGGGCATTGTCGAAGTCGCACTTCTCCCACGCCGGGGTCTCAATCGCCCATTTGACTAGCCGCTCGTCGAGGAACGGGAACCTCACCTCCTTGCCCCAGTGCGCCATGGCTCGATCGTCCCTGCCGAGGTTACGCTTGCCCAGTCGACCCACGTCGAGCTTCAGCTCGTCGACGAGCCCAGCATAGCCCGCCCTCTCGAAGGCGGAGGGGTGTCGCACGTAACCTCCGAACAGCTCGTCAGCGCCTAGGCCCGAGAGCAAAACGCGTGCCGGCGTCGTGTACGCGCCTGTCGGGACGTCAGAGTTGGTCCCGCCGTAGCATAGACCTCGCCCGCGAGCAGCGAAGTAGAGGGCACAGGCAATAGAGAGGTCCATCTCGGTATTGTGCGGATAGATCAGAGATACAATCTGCGCCCGGTGGGCGCATGTCTCGGTGTATGGGACGTTGACCTGGGAGACAGATGTCAGATTCCCCCATCAATCAGGTAAAGAAGATGGGTGGGTATTGAAGACTGACTGCGACGAAGCGAAACACCCTCCCAGGACAGACACTCTGGAGCTCTGCAAACGCCCTGCGCCCAGTTATGCGATCGGGACAAGCCTCGTACACGTCCACCGGCGCCCCTTGGGATCCCTTCTGCAACTGCGCTGCCACGCGCGGGTTCTCAAACGCGACATTCAGGAGATCCACGGCCTGGTCTAAAGGCAAGAGATCGTGGCTCAGCCTTGCAAGCACGGTGCAGTCGAGTCCACCCGAGAATAGCACTGCTACTCTCGTGCCGGACGCAGACCCGTTACCGGGTGGCTGGGGGATGTTCAGCACGCGCAGACTCAGAGATGCGGTTAACTGCTCCCTCAGCGAGCTGACAGCTGGAGAGGTGGACAAGAGGGCAGTGCTTTCGACCGGCAAGGCTGTGTTAAATCTGCCAATGCTTGAGACCTGGGAAGGTAAGTTTGACAGGCAGGGCCACCTCTATTTGCGACCGTGAGAAAACTCACAAAGTCGGCTCCCGTATCTGGCAGCCATTCATGTCTGGTCGGAGGCACATAAGGTGACGACAACATCTCCTCATGCAGAGCCACAGAATAGACCCCGTCGGCCTCGGCCTCCTTCCACTTTTCTTCGCAGGCTGCGGCAACGCTGGAGATGACGAAGGAGCTCTCAGTCTCGTCGTGGCAGATCAACAGCGACCGCCTTCCTAGCCGGTCCCTTCCGAAGTAGAGAGTCTTCGCCTGTGCGTCAAAGTAGACGAAAGCAAAGGGTCCTTCGATGGATCTCAGGGCCTCCAGCACAGCATCATCCCCCGACTCGGTTTTAGAACCACTGGCGTCGGAGAGAAGCGCAAAGACGGCTTCGCCATCGTTGCCCTCGACCACGCGGCCATCTATCTTCCACGCTTCGCCGTTCCAGCAGAGCACCGAACCCGTCTGCTGGTTTTGAAACGGCTGTTTCGTCAGGTGATCGCCGCGAAGCGAGAGGACGGTGGAGGTGAAGGTTAGGAACGCGCCATCGCTCTCGGAGGCAGGTGCTTTGAGTGGAGTCGTCACCTGCCCGAAATGGTCGGGTCCGCGATTACAAAGGCAGCCATGGAGGAATGTTGGGAGCGAGCCGGTACCTGGATTCCGCGTGATGGCGACATGAATACCGCACATAGCTGTGTGTTTACGGGTTGACTCGAGGTAAGCAAACTTGGCTGCTGGCTGCAAAATCACAGTGAGCTCTCTCTACCAGTGGGGCCACAAGCTGACCCACCTGTTAGCGCGCTACCTATACGCCTAGGAGGTAACCCGACATGCTAAAATCGACTACACCTTCACCACCATCGTCACAGGAAAAGGTGGACTTAGACTGGGTAATCTGCACGTCTAGTTCTAGCTACCTTTCTCTCTGGGCATGAGCCGGTGCCTCTACCATCCCAAACTCTCTATGCCCCATTGTCCTGCGTCGTGCTACACCGAAGGTTGAAATTCGGTAACTTCGTTCAGGCCACGATGCGACCAGCAGCAATGGCGGACAGTAGTAGCACTCTCATTGGATGTCCACTGGCACGACCAGGCTGCCAACGAGGCTCTTGGTAAGGTTGGTCATGCACTGCCCCGTACTCCATGTTCTGGCAACTTACTTCACTCTTTTGAGTCCTCCATCCATCACAACTCTCATAATATACTCGCATCGTCGTGATTGCTCATCTCCGATGTGGTTGATCCATACCCAAAGTCTAACGTTAGACGAGTTCCTCGGCGTCGACGTCCCTCCATATGCCGTCCTGTCGCACACCTGGGATGCCGAGGAAGTCTCGTTCCGGGACATGATCAATGGCGCATGTCCCGCAGTCCGAGCCAAGAAGGGATTCCGCAAGATCGAGCAGACGTGCCGCATCGCCCTGGAAGAAAAGCTCCTCTACGCCTGGATTGACACGTGCTGTATCGACAAGTCAAGCAGTGCCGAGCTGACAGAGGCCATCAGCTCCATGTTCCAGTACTATGAGCGAGCCGAAGTCTGCTACGCCTATCTCCAAGACTTGCCTCCAGGGATCTGGCAGGACGCCGAATTTGCCAAGTGCCGCTGGTTTACCCGCGGATGAACTTTGCAAGAATTGCTCCGCCGTTGGGGCTCGACTTTTACGACGCCAGTTGGGAGCGCAGACAATCCAAGAAAGACGCCGCGCACATCATCTCGCAGGTCACGGGAATTGATTCGGATTATCTCTGGTATCCTGGCCGTATACGCCACGCCTCGGCAGCGGAGAGGATGTCGTGGGCATCTTGCCGGACGACTACCAGAGTTGAAGATATGGCATACTGCCTGCTTGGCCTGTTCGACATCAATATGCCCATGTTGTATGGAGAGGGTGCAAAAGCCTTTCTGAGGCTGCAGGAGGAGATCGTGAAGCGGACAAACGATCTCAGCCTCCTGGCCTGGAAAAACCAAGCCCCGAGCGTCGGCGAGCACGGCTGCGGCGTGCTGGCTTCGTCTCCGTCGGCCTTCCGGTGTTCCGGCGGCTTTTCGTATGGCGTGTGCGAGAACGAGTTTAGCGTGACCAACAAAGGGCATCAGGATTACCACACAGCTACACATAGCCACGGCGAAGGACCGCCACCCGTTCTACATCCTCCATCTAGCAGACAACAAAGACCTTGATCCCGTGTATCTCGTGCTGCTCAAGCTCGACCGCGACCTCTACGTCCGCGACTGTAGCGTCAGCTGCGGTCTATGCGACTCACCTCTGCAGTCCAAAGAGTCGCACCTGAAAACATAGAGCATGTACCTGGCTCACGATCCGGGCCGACGTTACGGCGCCGAGGCGGTCTACAAGAAGCGCTGCGGAAGCATAGATCTGGGGATCCCCGCCGGGTCAGGCCGCGGCATCAAGGTCTTTGATGAGGTCATCCCGGAGAGTGTGTGGGACCCCACGCAGTTCCTGCTCCTCGATCCGTCGACTCCGGTAGCCCTTCTGCTCGGCGACCCGAAAGAGCCGTACGGCTCCGTCTATCTGCTCGATCTCAAGCACCGGACCGCCGGAACTCTCTACCTCGTCCCGGCTTCGTCGCGGGCTATCCCATATATCATGACGAATCTGGGAAATCTGACCCAGCAAACCCTCCTGGCGTTCTTTAATTTGGAACCGGTGCAGCTTGATCGTCTCGAGATTAAGACGAGGCCGCACAATCACCTCTTCCAGGGCGAGGATCTCAGCGCGGGAGGTCTGAGGTTCGATTTGTTGGCGCTCTTCAGGGAGGTGTAATCTGCGACGCAAGGACCGTATGGACAAGGCACGCCCTTTCTACAGCTGAGCGGTCTCAGCATCAGGGATGCCAGCTCTCGCTCGGATGGTTCCGTGCCACAACCCTTGACGGACCAGATTGGCGGACGACGTGGCATGGGTCTCGGCGTCTTGACGCTGTCTATACCGCCATGAGAAATAAGGCATTCCATTCTCTCCACAGAGAACGACGTCCTGTACTTGGCGCCGTTGGCGAAGAAATCCAGTTCACATCAGACCTCAACTCTAATGGGCGATGTCTTTTTATCGTCGATACCATTACATTGACAATGAGAAGCCGTGATCGGAAAAAGAATGGACTTTGGAACAAAGGACATCTCGTCGACATCCTGTTTCTGCCTGAGAGGGCACTGAAGTTCACACTCACGGTTCACAACCAAGGCCCGGTTACTGAATCGCCAAGCTCGGAGGTAGGCCGTCACGGACAAGATATACCATCCTAAAGGTTGTCGTCCATACTCACCCGTTTGTAGTACTCGATCGCAAGAGGTAGCTGTCCACATTAGGCCACAACTCAACGTGTCTGAGCCAGTATGTATTCTCGTCCTCTCCAATATCAGGAACCACCGTATGGAACATGCGCCTTCCACCTTGACATACCTGAATCATCATCTCGCAGCCTTGATAGATATAGCTCAGACATGCCGATCTCCAGAGAGACCGAATACCCTCGGCCCGCGTGCCTCTCGCCGTTGATACGCCAATCCCTTCCGACCATGCTAAGTGTTGCTATTAGGAGTTCATGCTCGAGGTGTCACTAGAGGTGAGATCACGAGGGTTATGTAGATATGCGCCCTCAGAGAGAGGCTGCTCTCAGCGCAGAAGGCAAACGTTAGCGAGATGGGGGTGATTTCGTATAGACGGAACCGCAGGAAGCACTTGCTTGCAAACACCCCCATCCGCATACCTTGAACTAGGAGAATGGCTGATCCTCATCCTGATACGTAGTACGACCGCAAGACCCTATGCTCAACCAACGTGCATCGGAGGAAGTCCACGTCATATTCCGACAACCCTCATTATTATATCAGGGTACTGTACAGTAACTCCCGCGGGGGTATAAATGCAGTCTATAGACACTACAAGCCCTTTTCTCTTGCCGAATTCTGCACCGCGTATTGGTGCTCTCTTCCCCTTAAGATCGCACGACCTTGATCCCATTCTCCTCAATCTTCCTCCCCTTCTCGTCATAGACGATGACGCTGAACGCCTCAAAGTCATTGTCGTCCGCCAAGAAGTCATCCTCCTCCTCGGGCGGCAGCAGGTTGTACAGCCCGTGGCCGGGCTTGGGCCACGGGGGTTCCAGCGGGTCGAGCTCCTCGTCGTCATCCTGCTGTTGCTGTTGGGGCGGCGTAGGTATGACCACTCCCTTGAGACCCTTCTGCGCCCGTCCGCCGCCCTTCCGCCCGCTGTTGGTCTGGACGTCCGAGGGCGTCTGGGGTGTCCCGGGCGTCGACGGCGCCGTCGTCGTCGCCGGTTCTGCCCCGGAGCCCGGGAATATGGGCAGGTCCGGGTGGATGTCGAGGCTCTGCATCAGCAGTCCGACGAGCTCTTGCGACGACAGCGTCGACAGGTACGCCCTCTTCTGCTGCGGCGTGCGGTCGGCCCAGCTCTCCCTCGCCGCCGCGGTGACGAGCTTCTGCCTCTTCGGTGGCGGGTGGTTGCCGGTAGTGGTATGGGCAGCAGTAGCGCCCGAGTGGTGGCGCTTGGCCCGGCACGCCGCGCAGAACCAGGCCGTCTTGGCGTCCCTGACGACGTCGTCGGCGATCCAGGGGTCGTGGCACATCTGGTGCCAGCCGTCGTTGCAGCCATCGCAGAACACCATCTGGTTGCTGGCCGGGCTGTGCATGCGGGTGCATTTCTTGCAGAGGGCCTGCTCGGCCGTGCGCACCTTGCTGTAGTGCACGCGCTTCCTGGCGCTGGACGATTCCATCTCGGCTGGATTGTACGTCATGGGCTTCTGGACATGACGCCCGGATTTCGTCAGTACTGGGGGAGCGGACGGCGTGGCTGGTTGCTGCGCGCCGGCGTTGTCCTCGATGTCGGAGCGGTCCGACAGGCTTGAGAGGCTGCTGGAATCGTCGTCCTGTCCCCTGGGTGCGCCTCGCTTGCGCTTGATCCCGCCCTTGGTTCCTGGAGCTACCTTGACCTTCTTGTCTTTGGGCTCGGCCGTGGCGGATGTGCTTGGTTGTGCTGGTTTGTGGGTAATGGGGCGCCCCGACGCGGTCAGGCCGAGGGTGACTCTCCTGATGGCGCTCAAGCCAGCAGCGCCGCTCGCCATCTTTGGACGAGGTAGATTCGTCGATGTCTGGTACGCAACATGCGGGTGGGGAGCGTAGGCTGGTGGTGCTGGAGGCGGTGGTGGTGGTGGTGTAGGGCGCGGTGCTGCCGGCATCTCCAGCGTCATCGAGGCCGACGTGTTCATTCCCAGTAAGAGTCGACGCTTAACATCCTCATATGCGGACGTTTGGAACTCGGATTTGATCTCCGGCTGTGACGCCTTCACATCGGAGAGCCCCGAAGCGAGCCCAGCCCGCTCGCTCTTCATCCGCTTAAGAATCATCTGCGTTGCAGCGCTGAATTGGGGCACGTACAGTGCGGACCGGGATGTTGACGGAGACTGGGACGTCGAACTAGGACGAGGCATTGGGTCCGGTGTGGATGATGTTGGTTGCGGCGGAGCGGTTACTGCTGCCGCCACAGGTCCAGCATTCGGGACCGGAGTTGATAAACTTTGAGCTGATGCCGCATGCGGCAGCGGCGCACCGTCATTTTGCTGAGCCGAATCGGCCATTTTTCCAGTCTCTACCGACTCCTGAGAACCGGGATTTTGTGCCTTTTTTTCATTGAATAGCATCCGAGGTCTTTGTCTGGGACGACTTTATCAAAAGTTGAAACTGGTCAGACAATCTTCTCTCCGACCAAGGATATTGGGTTTAGGTGGTCAAATTACCTGCATTTTCGCCCTGGATCCTGTGGGAAAAGAGCGTCAAACCTTGCTGTCTTTTGAGCACCTCTGAAATCTTAATAAATCTTGTTAGATCCCTAAGAATTGGCAACGTTGGTCGAGTTTCACACAGTGCAACGAGTGAGGTGATGGTGTAAACGGAGGTCAGAGCAGGGTGAGGTGGGTCGAGTACGTTAATCACGCGGAAGTCATGTGATGCTGAATTTACTTTAGTGTTCTGGGCAACTGTCACATCTATGTAGATATACCAACTACCTGACAACACCTTTCTCCCTCAGGGCTTGTATCCGCTCATCGCTGAATCCAAGGTGCTCCTTCAAGATGGCATCAGTATGCTGACCAAGCGTGGGCGGCGGGCTGCGTATCCTCGGCACTGTCTCGGAGTACTTGACCGGAGAGTTGACCAGCTTCAGGGGGCCGCACTGCTCATGGTCGACTTCAACCACCATGTTCCTCGCCTTGGTGTGTTCGTGCGTAAGAGTCGCAAGGACGTCGTTGACGGCAGCATACGGTAAGCCCTTCCCTTCGAAGGTGTCTAGCCATTCTTGGGTCGTCTTGGTCTTCGTGATCTTCTCTATCTCGGCCTCCAGCTCGTTTCGATGAGCTACACGCTGCGCATTTATCTTGAACTTGGGATCGTCTTTCCACTCTGGACGGCCCAGGCCATCGCACAGAATCCCGAACAAGCGATCGTTGCCCCCGCCGAAGAGGATGTCGCCGTCTTTCGTCTCGAAGGACTTGTACGGGACGATGGATGCTATGCCGGTCAGCGCCCCTGTCAGTGTTTACAAGGGCAGGACATATACTCACGATGCGCGGTGCCCCACCGGCCGGTATCTTTCTCTCCGCTGACCAGACAGCTGCTCGCAATGTTGGCCAGAGTCGCAGTCTGGCAGTCGCTGAGCGCAGCATCAATGTGCTGGCCTCTTCCTGTTCTCGCCCGCGCCAGCAGTGCCGCCATGATGCTATTGCTGGTATACAGTCCCGTCGTTAGATCCGTGACGGCCACGCCCACCTTGACCGGAGGTCCGTCTCGGTTTCCCGTGATGTGCATGAGTCCAAACTCGGCTTCGACCATGACATCGTATCCCGCACGCTGGGAATATGGCCCTGTTTGCCCATAGCCGGTTATGGAAGCGTATATGAGGCCAGGGTTGATCTTGTGGATAGTGTCGTAGTCCATGCCGTACTTCTTCAGCGCACCTGGAATGTAATTCTCCACGAGGATATCGCATGTCGCCGCGAGCTTATGGAGGATCTCGACTCCGGCTGGGTCCTGGAAAGAGAGTGCAAGCGACTTCTTGTTGCGGTTTACCTGTGCACCCGGTGAACAACATATTCCCGCACAGTAAAAGAGGCCATGTGCACTTTACCCCGAGGAAATAAGCAGACTCTCCGGGTCCTTGGTGGTCAGAATCGGGCTTGTATTTTGCATAAGGCGGACCCCAAGCTCGGGTGTCATCGCCACGGACGGGGTGCTCAACCTTGATAACCTCGGCACTGAGATGATGTAAGTAAACAACTCAGGCATTGTAGATAGGCACTTACCCTAGATCGCCGAGAATCTGGGTGCAATATGGCTGCCATGATATTAGCAGTCATTATCATATAGAGGCCAGACCGGTCGTGCATCCTACTCCAGCCAAGACCCGGGTCATGTCTAGGACGCGGTAGCCCTCAAGGGGGAGGGAACCATCGCTTGATGCCGAGGCTTGAACGCTAAGCCATGCTTTGTGTCCCCGGAAGTGCAGGGCAGAGGAGGCTCGCCATGACGACCGGACTCCTACAGTCCTAGGAAAGACTCGAGAAAACATCGTATTGTCTCTTGACCTGGGCCCGATTCCGGATGCTGTGTTGGTGGCACGCCTGCTAATTCATGCCGACACCGTTCCGGTGTAACTGGCGCCCCGCAGTGATTCGACCTACTACTAAAAGATCCCTGAAGACCATACCTTGCCGGAAATGCTACTGAACACGACCATCGTGGGGAATGTCCCAAACCACATTATGGTATGAACGGAGATTATGAGCACAGTGGTGATCAATGTCATGACAAGAAAATATAGTGCAAACGTCTGCTTTTGCAGACTCCTGGGCGCAATAATCCCGTCGACAAGTGAAGGTCCCGTCCAGCCCAAAGTGGAGCCACAACAGGTATGGAGACTACACGGCGACCTGACGATTGGACGATTGCACGATTACCAGGCCAGGAGACGATCACCATGTCTTGGTTCTCGCGCAATCATGCGAAACTTGTTATTCGTATAGGTCTATAATAAGAATTAAGCCACGTCTCATACATCACAGCTGCGTGGCGCAGTGGAAGCGCGCCGGGCTCATAACCCGGAGGTCCTCCGATCGAAACGGAGCGCAGCTACTCGTGTTCATTCTTTTTTGCACTTTCCAACGTTGATGTCTTCACTACAATCGGTTGGTAGTTGTGTTTTGACACGCTGTCATATTTTTGCTATTTTCTACCGAGGAGAATCATTCCAATTCATCTGTCACTAACGTTGTCTGTGTTTTCGCCTTACTGACTGATCGGAAGGCCGCCAGCTGGCGGCTGCAACAGATCAGCTCCAGAACTTTTATCTTATCGAACTTTCCAGGTCGCGATCCAGAGCATCTCAGCATCAACCACCTCACCATCTAGCAAACCAGTCTCAACCACAGCAACAACAGAAACTACCTGTCGCAACCATTCAAGCCTCACTTCCAAGTAACTCAGTCCTCCAACAAAAAGGGAGAAAATGGACTACCAAAACCGCGCCGGCTCCAAGTTCGGCGGCGGCGGCGTCGCCTCCCACAGCGCCACCAACGCCGACCGGCGCGAGCGCCTGCGCAAGCTCGCCCTCGAGACCATCGACCTCGACAAGGACCCGTACTTCTTCCGCAACCACGTCGGCTCCTTCGAGTGCCGCCTCTGCCTGACGGTGCACCAGAACGACGGCTCCTACCTGGCCCACACCCAGGGCAAGAAGCACCAGACCAACCTCGCGCGGCGCGCCGCCCGCGAGCAGAAGGAGGGGAAGGGGGGCAACATCGACCCCCAGACGGGCCTGCCTGTCGGCGTCGTCGGGGCCGGGTTCGGCGCCCTGGGGCTGGGACAGGCGAAGAGGAACGTGGTCAAGATCGGGAGGCCCGGGTACAAGATCACCAAGGTCCGCGACCCGGTCACGAGGCAGCAGGGTCTGCTCTTCCAGCTGCAGTACCCGGACATCGGGACGGACATCACGCCACAGTGGCAGGTCATGAGCGCGTTCACGCAGCGCGTCGAGGAGCCCGATAGGAATTTTCAGTACCTCGTCGTGGCGGCCGAGCCGTACGAGACGGTGGGGTTCAAGATCCCCGCGAGGGAGCTGGACAAGAGGGAGGACAAGCAGTTCAGCTTCTGGGACCCGGATGCGAGGGAGTTCTGGATTCAGGTCATGTTTATGACGGAGAGGGAGGAGAGGTTCAATGCCGCGCCTGGGTTGACGGGGAGGAGGTGATGCGATGGTTTACGTGGCTTTTTTTTTACAGCCGAATTGTCCGATGCGAAGGCCGATGCGCCGATATGGGCGTACATCTTCTCCCTTCCGATTGGCAGAGAAGGTGGACTGAGGCTGGTGGCTGCCCTGTTGTGGCTCTCACCTTGTTTGGTGGTAGCATCGGACATTGACATTTGAGCGCGAGAGACTCTGCCACATCATGGCGACCTGGGCAGAGCGAACAGCATCAATGCGGGACAAGGGAAGGGCACAGGACCGCACTATCTAGGGACCGGGCTCATAACTTCCATAGGTGCTGTGCATAGCTGACGGAGCAGCGTCCTGGGACGGGAGCGGGATAGAAACGCGTCGATACAGATTCGACACAAGAATGAAGCAACTTTGATACCCTTACCCTCTGAGCATCACGATTTACTGCAGACTGCACACTCGGCATGTCTTGATGCGATCCATATGACGAGCTTTCGAGTAACCGACCACATGCCTAACTAGGGTCTAGACCTATGCGTAACATCCCAGCATATGCTCTTCCGCAGTACGAAGGAGGAAACTACAGCCACAGGAACGTGGTTCATCACACGCCTGCCACGCATTCCTAAAACATCGCACCAAAGGTCTCAAATCGTGGACGTCTAGCAAACCAAAGCAAGAGACAACTCATCAACAGCCGTCGTTCCGTGTGGTGCGTTGCCGATAGATCACCTCACAGCAATTGTACATTCCGTCTCATGCAAAAAAGGTCATCAACAGACAACCACGGGCGTCTGTCTCGAGGAAGTAGATGGTCTAGCCATGCTATAAAACAAGACAATGAGAGCAGATCTAGCTGACAGCAGTATCCCGAGGCAGCGTCGGAAGAGTCTGTCGAGACAGCACACACCCAGAAGCAAGCAAAGGTTCCTCCCCCAAATGTCCGAAATTTGGAGCAACGATCGGGCAGTTGGAATCCGCTGAAGCTCAGAGACCCCGCATCAGACACGCATCATCGGAAGTTGTTATCGAACCGCTTAAACGTGTAACCGATAAACGGCAGGCTCATCTCGGGGCTCTCCTCCTGCGCCGTCGGCACCTGGCCCGCAGCATTGCCTCTAGCCTGCTGGGCGGCCTTGAGCAGGGTGGCGTTGTCCGTCTGATCGATCTCGTCGGTTGGGAAGTACGTCGTGTCGATGGCCGAGGTGAGGCGCGGCTCGAACGGCGCGCGGATCCTGCGCAGGCTGTCGAACTCGACGCCGCGGAAGAAAGAGTGGTTCTTGATCTCGTGGGCACCGCCCCGGCCGAGGCGGTTCTCCGAGTTGCAGATTAGGCTAGAAAGAGGGTGGTGAGTGGGTGAGTTTTGACACCATGAGTGACAAGAACTCATAACATACCTGCGAATGAGATTCTCGGCCTCGGCACCAAGTGGGATGTCGTCTGGGAAGTATAGCGACTGACGCCAGTTTACGATCTTCCGGTATGTGTCGTGGCTGTCCTCGGCGCAGAATGGCGGCCAGCCGATGAGACATTCGAACATGATGGTTCCCAGGGACCACCAGTCACAGTCGAACGAGTAGCCGTTTTGGGTGAAGATCTCGGGCGCGATGTAGTCGGGCGTGCCGACAGTCGAGTACGCCATCAACCGACGCGATCGCCGCCAGTCGTTGATAACGCCACGGTTGCTTACAGTCAGGTTGATCTGGTCGATCGCGATGGAGTTCCTATCTCCCCTGGGCCTGCTGGACTTGCCCTTGAGGAGCTGTTGGTAGTAGTTGTTGTCGTGGAGCTTGTGAAAGCCCGTGGACAAGCCGAAGTCGGTCAGCTTGACATGGCCGCCCCGGTCCAGGAGGATGTTGTCCGGCTTGATGTCACTGCCCAGTCTGTGAGCAACGGGCTTTGACCGGCGGGGCAATGGAGACCAGACTTACCGGTGGATAAAGCCAAGGCTATGAACCGCCTCGATAGCCAAGACGATCTCGGCGATGTAGAAGCGTGTGATGTCTTCGGAGAAGATCTCGTACTTGATGAGCATCGTCATCAAGTCTCCGCCAGGCAAGAACTCCATCAGCATGTACAGGAAGTTCGAATCCTGGAAGGTAGTGTAGAGCTTGACGACCCAGGGACTGTCGGACTCGGCGAGGATATCTCTTTCTGCCCGCACATGAGCCAGCTGGTCTTTCTTGAACATCTCCGTCTTGATCAGCGACTTCATGGCATAGACCTTGCCGTCTGCCTTCTTCTGCACCAGCTTGACCTCGCCGAATGCGCCCTTGCCGATGATCTTGATGGTGTTGTAGTTCTCGGGTTTGTCTTTGGTCCGCAGGAATCGCAGGTATGAGCCCTCTTTCCTCCCACCGGTGGACCAGATCGATTCGCGTCGTCGGGGGTCTGTGGTCTCGGACAGCTTCTGCTCCATCTCGCTTTGTCTGCACTATTGGTTAGCTTGGTAGTGCCGCGAGGGATGCGGCGCGCCTTACCTCTGGTTGCGCTCTCGGGCGCGCTTGACGCTGTCCTTGAAGAAGTCGGCCGCCAGCTGGGAGCACTTCTTCTGGTTGTTGTGCGCGTTCGGTCCGTACTTGTCGGGGTTCCTCTCCGGCGCTTGTTGGAACTCTAGCCGCGGGCTGGGCTGGGCTGGAACGGGGGGTGGGTTCAGGTAGCTGGTATAGCTGGACTGCTGGGCAGGGGCGCCGGCGGTGCGTGGCCGCTGAGCGGGCGAGGGACCTCGCGGGGCATAGGGAGCGCCTCTCGCGGCACCACCGAGGTTCTGATGCGAGAACTGGTGGGCTAACCCGGTGTTCGGGTCATTGTTCGTGCCCGGCGTGTTGGACCTGGCCTGGCCGTACGCGGCCGGTGGGTTCTGGCCGGCAGATGCACCATAGTCCTGGACCGAAGTCTGGTACTGGGCGGCAGCGTATTGGTTTTGCAGGAAGTAGCCTTGCTGGGGTGCATAGCCACCGGCGTACTGCTGCTGTTGCTGAGCAGCTTGCCCACTACCAGCGGGGTTCTGCGACTGTCCCGGTGCACTGGGAAAGACGGGCTGGGGGAAGGTTGAGGGCGTGGTCGGATAGGCCGCTCGGTCGTTTGCCTGGAGGCGGTCACCGTTGGTGCCAAAGTTGAGGTACAGCCTGTTGCCGCTGTTGTCCATCTTTGGATTGACTTTGTGCTATGCACTGCAATGCCACCAGCTGATCAACAGACGGTTCGATCAATTGGAACTGCCGACAACTGGCTTCCGACGGATCTGGCGCGTCGGTAAGGGCAGCTTGATCGGCGGCTGCTATCGAAATGAGGGATGAACGCGAATAACGCAGATTCGAGACTTGGGACGAAGCAGGAGAGCCGGAGCGGGACACCGCCTGCGCAAAGGAACCGCAGTCGTCTGGTGTTCGGATGTGTGTCAAACACAAAGACTCGCAGTCGGTCGTCGTAAAGGGGGTGAAAGGAGGTGAAGGGGCAATACTTGAGATCGGACCCTTGCTCTAGTCAACAGTGGACAATGTGGTTGGCCGATCTATGTTTGGTGGGGAAGGGGTGCTGTGCTTCAGAGGGGGACGGTGAGACGGACCGCGAAGTAAGGAGGGGTCTGGGCCCTGATTCGTCCAGTTGTATGTACAACCTCAGCGCGCCAGAACAGACTATTTAGACACCCATCAACGTTGATGTTGTTAATTCTATGCTATAAAATGTCTTAAAGTCTGTTTCTCGTCACGATCTCAAGAATTTCACGAGCCTTTAAGAGGCCAACTGATGTCAGGTTACAGCAGCACATGTCCTCGCAGCCTGGCACAGTACAAAGGTCTCGGGGAACAAGTGGGACAGAAGTGCGGCGGGCTTGCAATGCTCCATGAGTCCAGACCCTTCGTCCTTCGCCATTGTTTTGTAGGACAGCCTTCAAGTCATCCAACAAGACGCACCTGTCGGGCCGTTCTTCGGCTCATTTATGGGATGTCCATCCAGGCCAAAGCATAGAGCACCGCCGTCCTTTCACGCAGCGTCAGGATACCCGGTCTCGCTTGTACAGTACATATTTCAGGATTCATGATGTTCAACGTGCTACAGTCGGTGGACGCTCGGTTTGCATGTGAACAGATTTGACCAGTATCTGAAGACGTACATATCTGAAACTGTGATCTCCTATAAGTTTCAGTGTATCGTGGGCTCTCCGGTGCTGCGTTGAAATCAATGAAAAGAGTTGTCGAGCTCGTGAGCAAGGACTGCAACAAGTGGTCCGTGCTCATAGCTCTTATCGCGATAAGCAGCAGAACTTCCCGAGTCCAAGAAATTTGATAGCGGCCAGCATCGACGTCGCTGAGGATGCTACGGGAGGACAACCCTACATCTTAGAACGGTTGCCTGCCTGTATATCCAAAGACATGCTCTGATTACATACCCTTTCATTTCCATACAATAATAGCTTAATCTCTCTTTTTACACGCTCCGCCTTTTAGCCATGGCAGACACGAAGCCCCCGGCTTCAGATCCGGTATGTCTACTTCCGTGTATCACTGGGTGCATGTCCATATCTAACCTCCCCTTATCCAGCTCCCCGGATCTGCCTCTACCGCCGGCCCAACATCGTCAGCACCGAAACCCCGTAACCAGGCGCTGCGCATGCTCGGCCTACCCGCCCTCCCCAAAAAGCTCCCCTCGCGCAACTGGATGATCTTCTGGACCCTCTCGACCACCATCAGCGCCGCCATCATCTACGACAAGCGCGAGAAGAAGCGTGCGACCGCGCGGTGGGCTCGCGCGGTCGAGCACCTCGCCCACGAGCCCATCGCCGACCCCTCGGCCATGCCGCGGAAGCTGACCATCTACCTGTCCGCCCCGCCGGGTGACGGCCTGCGCACGGCGCAGGACCACTTCACCGAGTACGTCAAGCCCATACTGGCCAAGAGCGGGCTGGACTGGGAATTTGTCCAGGGGCGGCGCCAGGGGGACGTGCGCGCCGTGATTGCCGAGCGGTTGCGGAAGGTGCGCCGGGGGTGGGAGCGCGATCTGAACGGAGCTGCAGAGGCAGGGTCGGACAAGAAGGAGGACGAGGTGCCCACTGCGGACGAGATAATCGAGCTTGTTCGGAAAGAACGGGGGATACCGCCGTATGAGGGCGTCAAGGGCGATATCGTGATCGGCAGACACACCTGGAAGGAATACATCCGCGGTCTGCACGAAGGCTGGCTGGGCCCGCTCACCCCGCCCCCAGAACATCAGCCCATACCCTCTCCCTCGACAGAGACAGCCACCCAGTCCGAAAGCCCCTCAACAGACGACAAGAAGGCAGAAGAAGGAGAGAAGAAGCCCGAGGACGAATCCAAGCCCAAACGCCCGCCCCAGCCCAAGCCCTACAACACGGTAGACGACTACGCGACCAGCAGCCTCCCCCTCCTCATGCCCGCCGAGCTCGCCCCCGCGGCGCCCATCCGCGAGCCGCACATCCTCGGCTTCCTCAACACGCCGACACGCATGCGCCGCTTCTTCAACCGCCGGGCCCTGGCCGACGAGATCGGCCGCGACGTCGCGGCCGTGTGCTTCAACACATACCGCGAGTTCCGCGAGGGCGGCGGCTCCGGCGGCGAGGGGCCCGAGTACGAGCAGGCCAAGGAGCTGGAGTGGGAGGAGAGGGACTGGGTCAAGAGCGTGTGGAAGGAGGACAAGAAGAAGAAGAAGGAGGGGGGTGGCGAGGAGGACGAAGGGGGTGAGCCGGCGCCGACGGAGAGGATCTGGGCGGAGCCGGTGGTGCTGGACTCGAGGATTGCGATGCGGATGAGGAGGTACGAGATCCAGCCTGAGGACGAGGCAAGGGCGAGGAATATTGTGGTCCCGGAGGAGGAGATTGAGGGATTTATGAAGGGCAGTGTGAGGGAGCTGTTGCGCTGGGGAGCGAAGAAGTGGAGGGGTGAGCCGAGGATGAATATCCCCACGGACGATGAGGATTGAGCTCGCGGGAGACGGGATATTTGAGAGAGATGGGACGGTTGCACATGTATTAGTATATAATTTGGAGGTATGTGCTGCGGACCTGCGTCCCGGAAAATGTTGCTCTTGCCCGCTTAGGCAGAGCTGTACTCTAGTTAGACTGAGCACACTTGTATGGTTTCGGTATTGGCGGCGGCGTGGTTCTGCTTTCTAGCATAATTTACTCCTCTTCAGCAGTCCTTGCAGCCTCTCTTGTCCATGTGCACCAAGCCAAGGTCTTGCCACGGCCGCGACATTGGTGCCGAATCCGGTGCGCCTGGACCCTGTCGTCTTTAGGGTGCGCCGAGTGAACTTGAGCCCTCCGTCCAGGCCACCTATCCGAAGCAGTTGGGCAGCACTTCTCTTCAGTCGTCATCATCCGAGTCGTAGCTCACCAACCCCATGGTCGGCTTTGCCGCAGGTGCTGCCGCCGGGGTCTTGTTCTCCCCTTCCACCTTCTTCTTCTCTTCAGCCTTTACCGGCTGCGGGTTCGTCTCTCCTTTCGCCCCCTCCTTCGCCTCTTCGCTACTCGTCTTCCCATCGCCCTCGCTCGTAGCCTTCCTCTTCAAGATCCCTACCACCCCCTTAGCCACCCTCTTCCTCTTCCTCCCCGCAACCCACTCCGTCCTCTCCTCCTCCGCGTCTTCTCCCCCCTCCCCATTACCATCAGCAGCCCTCTCCTTCTGCCTCTGAGCAGCCCGGAAGGCCTCCACCCTCTCCTCCGTCTCGCGCCTTACCCTATCCTCCTCCGCCCGCTGCCTGGCCTTGACCTCGTCCAGGAACTCGATCTCGTCGTCGTCCAGCGCCCGGAACTGGTTCTTGATCTTGTTCGCCTCCTCGAAGGCGGCTTGCTTGGCCTCTGCCCTCCCTACACATCAGCGTTCCGTTCAAGCGAACGAGAATCAGATAGAGAGAGAGAGAGAGAGACGTACCCTTGTTCGCCTGCAACACCTCAAAGAGACTCCGCTCCCCGCCAGACGAGGCGGCCTTCCTGCGCTCCTCTCGCCGGCGCCGCTCGGCCTCCAGTTCCTTCTCCACGGCGAGCCATTCGTCGTTGGGCTTCTGCGACTGCCGCCCGCCGTCTGAGGAGGACGTTGTTGTCGCTGTTGTACTAGTGGTTGGACGTTCAGTCGCGGCCGCAGCCTCGCCGGTGGTGGGGTCGATTGCACCCGCCGAGACGAAGCGGGACGACATTTTCAGTCCGTCGAGGGAGGGGAGGAGATATCAAGTCATGACATTGTCAAGTGATTACCGTTAATGCGTGGCTCCTCAAACCTGAAAGGACCTCATTACTTTGTAAGTGTTCAAGAAGTTGAAGTCCCTAAGCGTAAGGCTGAAGGAGGGGCGCAAAAACAACTGTGTGGTTGGCCAATCCCAAGCTCCTTTGGTTGCAGCCTTATCGAAAGACATTCTGCACAAAATCACCTATGACCCTAGATATGTCACAAGAGTCTGTTAACTTTCAGAGTTTTTGAATTGCTAGTAATTATAGCATCATGGGCCGGCAATCGGTCCCAGTGTCAGACAGTCCAGCATTGGTATCACCCCCCTTGATCTCAACGCCCTCCGCTAAATCGCCCTACCCAGGACATGGACTGAACAACAACGTATTGTGTGCTTGAGGCATCCCGAAGCCGGACCTGGCTTTGCTCGGGCGCAGTGACAAACGGCCAGTTGGTCGTTGCACCACTTTTCTCTGTGTATCAACCCCCAAAACCCATCCCATGCCTCCCTTCCATGCGTCGTTATCATATGAGGATGGAGTTCTGCTTCCAAATTGTCCACCTCTTTGTCGATACCCGAAAATGAAACTGAACAAAACAGTAAAACCCCGCCGCCCGTATAAGCGCTGTTCTCTAGAAAATGCCGATTTCCCGCAGGATCAATGAAACCTCTAATCGCCAGTATGCATGAGAGAAACCAAGTGTCCAAGTCCACGTCCTATGGCCAGAACTGTCAACGCATTACCCTTTCCTCGCCACCCAGCTGGGGAGGGGAGGCACGGATCAAGACACGCGTCAAGCAATGGCCAGACGACGTTGCTTGGGAGAAAGTGAAGGAAAGAAAAGAGACAGAAACAGAACTCCAGTGAGCCAACCCCGGATTTTGATCCTTTGAAAAAGCAATGCGAAGGCCGAGATCCATCCCATTTTCCCCGCTAAACCCAAAGAAGTACGTGCCAGCCCCAAAATCGCCAGTATGTACCGGGATTCATGAACAAGAGAAACACAACTTTTCCCCATCAACAAAGGTCTCCAACACGATCCACCGTTTTAAGCTTTTTCTTTTTGTGTGTGTGAAGGCCAGCCGGTCAGTGGCGGCCAAAGAAACGCCTTGCCTAGATGCCGAAAAGACAGCAGGCGTCTCAAGACGATCTATCGTCTCGCTGGAAGTGAAGAATCGGAAGTCGTAACGTTGACGTGATTAGAATAAGTTAGGCAAACTTTCTTTTCGGACAAATCGTGGATCTGCGTCGCAGCGAGGACCGTCGGCGGCAACAAAGGTACCAAGCATCTCCTTCCCGGGACCTATAGGCGAAGGGAAGGAGGGAGGAAATTGCCGGAACCGCCCAGGCGGGGCGAGAGCAGGTGACGTGTCACCGATCCGATTATCGAATAACGAATGAAGCGTGCTCGAGTGAGTACTGAAAACCGAATGCGGAACGAAAATGGAATCTATTTGATTGGACGCCGAGTCCTTGTAGAGTCGTGGTATGGGACCGTCGAAACGCCGAAGGAAGGAGCAAAAGATGAGCCATATACCGAGAAGGCGACGCAGCAAAGCTCATCATTAGTTAGAGAGACCCAGGCGGTCAAAGCCGTGAGAACGGATTCAACCGACAACAGGTTGGCCGTACCCATGGGTCATGAAGTACGGGTGTTGCTTGTGGCCAAGGTGGCTGCTGCAGTTCATACAACTGCATTCGCCAACGTGCGGGGCTTCCCATATGTTCTGGCCGTAGTTGTAATAGCCCGGATGGGAAGCATGACCACGAGACGGCTGGTTGGCTGGGTGGTGGAAAGCAGTGTAGCTCGGGGGTTGCTGGAAGTGCCGTGCATCGGTTGCAACATTGGTGGTGACGGCATGGTCGAACCACTCGTTGTACTGCGAGTTGACCGACGCTGCGGAGTTGGCGTATTCCGGAGTACCGTAGCCCGAGTCGGGAGGGGTCAATGGAGCCGCCTGCCATGACTGATACGCCCAAGCCGGCTGCTCGTGGCGATATGCGGGCTGCGGTACCTGGCCATGCTTCAGACCTGAGAGCCGCTCGTACTCGGCCACCTGTTGCTGATGCCACGTCGAGTACACGTGCGGGTTGCGCGGCCGAGAGATTTCGGGTTCGACGGGTGAAGCGAGAGGAGCGTAACGGTCCCGACTCTGAGCCAGGGCCCGCTTCTTGGTGTCAAGCCAGTCCTTCCAGTTCTTCAGCCATGCTTGATAGTCCTTGCTCTCATCCATGTTGACGTACAGTCCCCAGCTGATGGCACCAAGCCACTCGTATTCCAGAGTGTTGAGCTCCTGCACCGGTATGCCGCTGACCTCGGACCAGGACTTGTTCTGGAAGGTGTTGTCGTCCAAGAACTTGCTACCGAGTAGCAACGAAATGGTCAGCATACGCCAGGTCTGGCCCTCGGTGTGATTGGTGTGACCCGCAGCCTTCATCATGTTGACCCTCTTCGCCAGGTAGTTCAATCCCAGCAATATCGTGGTGCTGGGTAACCGTGTCGACGTCAGGATCTGGGAAACAAACTTGCGGAAGGGCGCGTTGACGCTTGACCGGGGCATGATTATACGCGTGGCCATCTCGGAGACGTACTCAGCCATGAGTTCGACCTCATAGTCTAGGACCTGGCACACGCCTCCAGGCATCGTGACAGATATTCAGACGGCGAACAGGCGAACAGCCGGGTGGACAATATGCTTCGAGGAAGACGATGTCAGGCTGTGCTGTGACCAACGTGAAGCCTGCAGCCAAACAACGGCCGATCCCTCGAGGGGCGGAAAAGAAACAGAGCCGATAGAGAGTCGTCAGATTGCCATAGAACTTGAGCGGCCCAAGACTCTCAGCAAGGTTCAGCTGTCTCGCGAAAGCGCACGAGGGATTTCGGACGATCTGGATCGAGGACACCCGATGCCGCCGAGCAATAGGAACCGTGGAATTATAAAACAGTCGGATATCGCAAATCAAATCAGTTAACAGGGACCTGCTCGAAGGTTAGCATATAACGTCTGTCAAACAGTGGTAACAAACTAAACAAAGATGTCGCCAGGCAAAGCCATCGCCTCTAGTCCCATCGTTTCTTGAGGGCGAGGTGCGTGGTGTGGCAGAATGCGAACAAAAAGTTCCGGAATTGCAATCCCCCCCGTCTGTTTCTGGAATAAATGAAATGGAGCTTCCACTTTCAGGAAGGGGGGGGGAGCGAGTGCACAAATAACAATGCTGAGAGCAGGAAAGATGAAGCGCTCCAACTGACCTCTAGACGTTTCCTTTTCGATACAAAAGGCAAGCCAACAAAAACTTCGACCAACGAGAACTCGCTGTGCTCGTCGAGAGGTGACGGACGGTAACCGCGATGGTGAGGTGGAAGGAGGTCGGTTGATTGACTGTCAGAGGTGCAGCCGCGACTAGCAGGCTTCCAGGTTTGTTCCTGGTGACGAGATGTCGAGTTCTCGCTTCCTGCTTCAACGGGGTGCTTCCGTCGGCGATGTTGGGGGTGGTAGACGACGGGACCCGGATTCTTCCCTGGCGAGAGCGACACAAAAGTGAATTTGGCCGCTTCGATGGATGGTGACGAATTGTGTTGTATTTGGCACGTCCAAAGGGAGGGAGGGAATGAAGAAGTAAGAGGCAGGAGGAGGAGGAGAGGAAGGGTCGAGGATGGCAAGTGTCGAGAATCGGGGTGGTGGAAAGGAAGACAACTTGATCCAAGCGGCAAGAAGGGGAGAGAGGGAAGGAGAGGATGAGGGATCGTACTCTACGGCGCTC
The DNA here is from genome assembly GCA_030052785.1 of Coniochaeta hoffmannii. Classification (NCBI taxonomy): domain Eukaryota; kingdom Fungi; phylum Ascomycota; class Sordariomycetes; order Coniochaetales; family Coniochaetaceae; genus Coniochaeta; species Coniochaeta hoffmannii. Next base: position 29,992 of record JANBVN010000013.1, on the reverse strand, counting down.
ACTGCTACATTTTACGCGGGACTTTTGGGTCGCTGGAGAGAACCGGGCCTAAAAAGTACTACACTAGTAAAACTGTGACGGTCACTGGTGGATCGCCAGGATTGCTAACGAAAAAAGAGGAGGTGTGGCCACTGGGGCCGCTGGACCACCTCCTGCCACTGAGCGATCCCAGTCAGACCAGTCAGTGACGACGCACTGGATGCAGCCAGTGGATGGCAAAAATGGAAAGAATTGGTCACTGGGGCGGCAGCCACTGCCTCGTACCGAAACAGGTCAAGTACAACTCGCTGCCTTCAGCAAGCAAAGCGCTCTGGCGCTCTGCAGAAATTGCATGCGACTCCGTCCGGCATAATCGGGTTTGAAGGGTCAGGTATATTGCGTATCCGTATCTGAGTTCACATTCGCCCAATGTTGACGTGTTTTTGTTCCAATGTTCACAAGTCCATCACGGACTGGGGAAACGAGGGCGTCTTCTCGGCCCTGTCTGGTGTGGTTCTAGCCAAGAAACGTTGCTGATGACAGTGGTTGGGACGAGATGGCCAATCAGCACGAAGCACAGGTCGTGACGGAAAACAGCGGCCACGGGGAAGGTCATTTACCACAGTATAACCAAACGCCCCACCGTACACTTGTGTACTCGCAACGCTTCGCAAGCAGAAATGAACTCGGCTTCAGTTGCCAATGGGAACCGTGGTATTTGAACCAGGATCGCAATCCCGAGTTCGCCGTCAGTGTGAAGGTGTGGCTATAGTGGATGCACACCCTTCTGACTGGCCGATGCTGCTGCTAGGACCCGCCACTTCTACGCGTACCTAACCCCGAGTCATCCACCTCACGCCTGGGCCTTTTTCAAACAGCAAATAAATGTACGGAGAAGGAAAAACATCGTTTACTCCACAGCTGCTCCTCGTTCTGTCCTGAAGGGCAATACATTCTCGGTTCGAGTTCTTCATCAATGACTTCTGTGGTCTTATCCTTGTGATCGGAAGCCGGTTCACTCTTCACATGAATGATGCGTCTGATCTCTCTTATTCACCTCTTTTGTTGCATTGCGAAGCATTCCAAAAGCTCGAAGGGTAGTCTCCGGCTTTGGACCCCTAAAAGATGTGACAACCGACAATTTGATGAGTTCGTAGTCCCTCACGAGACTACCTTAGGTTGGCTAGCCTCTACTAGAGTTATTAGTCCTGCCTTAAATGAGCCCATTTGCTCCGCTCATCAGTGAGGCATTTCCAACACGGACTACAGCATCGCTGCACTTTAACCACTTGGGGGTTCTTGGCCTTGGGGAACAGGCTCTCCCGCTGGATGCATGGCCGTAGACAGAAGACATGACGGCAATCGGAGTTCCTGAATCTTTGTGTCCCTTGGCACCCGCGGCATCAAAATTTCATGACTTCCTTACAGCATTCTAGGGTTTGCTCCTGCAACTCCATGCCCGACCCACAAGTTGTATACGCTCGCGGTTGAGACTTCCAAAGGGTTTGATCCTGTCAGGATTCATGGTCAAAGCCCTTTTGATGTCGCTTGTTTGCAATGCAAATAATACGGATACACCCGGGAGTGAGGAACATTCCGCCAAGGCTTCAACCTTCCATGCTGCTGAACCGTGCGGAACGCTTCAAATGATCAAATTTCCTGGTTGTACTTCTGTACCTGTCTCGAAGGCGCGGGTACCTCAATCAAGTGTGTCAGCGGACGCGTGCAATACCAGGCGGCAATATAATATCAGGCTTCTCTGCGGGCTTCCAAATTTCCATTGGGAAACGCTTGTATCGGGACGGAGACTCAAGACAAGGCTCCAGATTACCCAGCGGGAGCCATTGGTCACGGCAGGCAGAGACACTCTGACACTCCAAAGCTAGCCTAGCCGCTCAGTGGCTAATACCAGCAGATGAGACAGGACCCCTCATCAAAACAACACGCCGCGGCAGCCTGTGACCGGATGACCAGGCTCTGGTCTGGTGGAGTGGATGTCTGTAGATGTGAAGTCGTATTTTTATTTATTTTTATTTTTTTAAGACTTTCGTGAGAACAGATCATCATCGTCCGTGCTTCATCCGGGGCCGGGCAGAGCCAAGATGCAAGATCGGATCCGGGTCCACTACAACTGGCGTTGCCTGTCAATGAGCAGTTATATGTGGCCGACGCCCTCCATGCCAGCAGTTTCCTCAACAACTGGACGACGCGCCTGCCAACCTGCCAGAGTGATGTACGTAGTAGCTAAAGTACATGCAATGTGCTGCCTCACTTAACGATGGCGTGGCCTAGGCGAGGCACTGGCAGCCATGCAGCAAGGGGGTCATCAATGAATGTGCCTTTGCCGAACTTATCTGGACCGGGGTCACCCACTGTGTTCCTCCAGAGCCCAAACTGGAGACTTGCATCAGACTTGCAGCAGTGCGCCTTCACCCTCCTGTCGTCGGTGCTGTCCTCGTGAGGGCCGAAATCCAAGCGTTGGACGAATGAACGGTGAGAGCCTCACAATTGCAGGGCGCCTCGTTCTCCCGTCATCATGAATCAGCTGAGCGCGCATATCTACACGTACTCTGCCCAGAACGCCATGCTTAGGCTTTCCCGAATACGATGATCTAGCGGCATGAAAGCAGCTCTATACCTAGCAGCTTTAAACCCAGATAGAAATACTTATTAGGTTGATGAACTCTCGAACTCGATCGTTCAAGGATCTACTTGATAACCCTAACCCTTGGTGATCCCGATTCAAGACTACATGACTAAGCGGACCGCCCCTGACCATGCCCCTCCATTTCAGCTTGCGGGGAGTCATGTCACACTTCGAACAAGGCGACAAAAAACCAAGTCCAACATTCTCGCGTCCTTCCCGGCAGCAACGCAGATATGGAAGAGAGCGCCACAATCTCCAAGAAGGCGGCCAAGAAGGCTGAAGCAAAGGCGAAGAAGGAGGCTCTGAAGGAGCAGCGCGCCGCCGAACGGCTTGCTGCCTCTGTCGGCGCCGTCAAGCTCGACCACGACGACCCCGCCAAAGACCGCTACGGACGGGCAACACCGACCTCCCCCCCCGTCTTCTCATCTGACGCGCAAGAAGTCAACCTCCGGTCACTGGGCGAGGAGCACGACGGCAAGACCGTCATACTCCGAGCATGGCTTCAGAACTCGCGCGCGCAGAGTGCCAAGATGGCTTTTGTCGAGTTGCGCGAGGAGGGCAGCTGGTGTGTGCACGAGCTCTTCTTCTGTCCGACTCTGATATACTTCGCGTACTAACTCTTCACTTCTCCAAAAAAGGACCATCCAGGGCATCGTCGTGGCTACCGCCGAAACCTCCCCAGAGGCGCCACACGTCGTCAGTCGACCCATGGTCAAGTGGGTAGGAGGGATTACACCCGAGAGCTTCGTGGTAGTTGAAGCGAAGGTGCAGCGGCCGGTCGAACCTGTCAAGAGCTGCCGCGTCTCCATGTTCGAGCTCCTCGTCACCAGATGCTTCACCCTCGCCCCGGCACCGGCTCTGCTCGGCATGACCTTGGCCACCGCAAACCGTCCTATAGTGGACTTCAACGACGAGGAAACCAACGCACCGGGAGAGGGCGAGAAGGACGCTGATGATGGCGGCGTGCCAGCTGCGACAATGCTCACACACCTGGACAACATCGCCATGCACAAGCGCGCCCCGGTACAGCAGGCTATCGCGGATATCCGTGTCGAAATGAAGCATCTCTTCCGCTCGTACCTTAGAGACCGCGGTTTCAAGGAGTTTGAGCCGCCTTGCTTAATCGGCGCGGCTTCCGAAGGAGGCAGCAACGTTTTCCGCCTACCGTACTTCACCAAGGAGGCATTTCTCGCACAGTCTCCGCAATTCTACAAGCAAATCGAGATTGCGGGCGGCAGAAAGCGTGTCTTCAGCATCGGGCCTGTTTTCAGGGCCGAGAACTCGAACACACCGCGTCATATGACCGAGTTCACAGGCCTTGATCTCGAGATGGAGATCCGGAACGACTACAACGAGGTTCTCCTGATGCTTGAGGGCGTGCTCCTTCACATGTTCCGCCAGATCCAGGAGCGATGCGCCGCCGAAATAGAAGTCGTACGCTCCGTCTATCCGTCCGAAGAGATCCTCCTCCCCGAGCCTGGGAAAGAAGTCCGTCTGTCCTTTGCCGAAGCCCAGCAGCTCCTCCGCGAAGAGGGACCGGCCGAGTTCCGCAATGTCCGTGACGACGAGGACATGTCAACCCCTCAGGAGAAGGCCCTCGGGGCTGTCGTGCGCGAGAAGTTCAACACGGACTTCTATGTGATCGACAAGTTCCCGGACACAGCAAGGCCCTTCTATGCAAAGGTCGACCCGGCCTCGAAGCCGAGTTCAGAAGGTGTTCGTGCAACAAATGCATTCGACTTCTTTCTGCGTGGGCAGGAGATCTTGTCCGGGTAGGTTCTAATCCATGGTTTAATCCCGGTAGGTATCCGATGTCCAGGCTAACTCAGCGCTAGGGGCCAACGTATCAACGACCCGGACGAGCTCGAGGAGCGTATCCGCGCCAAAGGCATCGATCCCGCCAGTCCTGGAATTGAAGGGTATGTCGATATTTTCCGCCAGGTGGGAGTCCCGCCTCACGGCGGTGGCGGCATCGGACTTGACCGTATAGTCGCATGGTTCCTCGGATTGCCCAGCGTCCACCTCGCTGCGTATTACCCGCGGACGCCAAAGAGACTGTCGCCCTAAAGAAAAGGTCTGGATCGGGACAGTCTTGTTTGTGCCCTTGTTTCTCCCCCAGGAGACATAGCCACGACGGTGCTTGCTTTGGTTGACTGTCACTGCAGTTAACAGTACCTACTAGCAAGGAGCGACGAGGTATATGCCTTCGGTCGGTCGTGACGGGAGACAGGACAGAATCATGTATTCTCACGGCTTTATTGCGCAGACCAATAGATATAGACAATTACCGTCAGCGCAAAGGCAAGACGAGTGCCACCATCCATCGCGTTACAGTACGCCGAAGGCATAACCGGTTAGTCGCCAGTGAACTGATGGGAAACACCATTCGCGCATATCTCCCGTGTTGACGTGTCAGCAGTTCTACCGACACCCCTCGGGAGCTCTGAAGTAAACACCCGTACGTACAACTCATAGTGTCCGTTACATTGCTGTTTTTGCGGCGGATGTCCGTTTGCCGGTCTCGAGGCTGAGCTGAGCCAGTAAGACCAACAAGCTCTTGGATACAGCGAATCCGGTGGTCAGCTCGTAAAGGTATGCAATTCACACCGGGAGCGGGCGATGGTGTAAGCCAAGATCTGGGCCAAACCCCTTTCTGTACCAGCCGCTTGTCTGGAGTGGCTCTTGGTCAGCACCTACATGCGGAAGGTAAGTCAACGTGACTGTTCGTCAATTACACACAGCTACCTTGAACTGTTCCGTAGAAAGCCGAGGAGCAGCTTTATTCCGTCTCTCAAAATATCCTCCCTTGCTCAGTTACCCCGCTGCTACAGAACTATGATGTCTGCAGACTGCAGACCGCCGTCGTTCCGTCTGATCTGCCCCCCAGTGAAGCAGCGGTGTGTACCTATTCCTTAAGCCGCTTCGGGACAGATCTCGATCGGGAGCCATGCCACGTTGCAGACGGAGCAACTGGCTGTACGCACGCGCATCCCGTGGGTTCCTCCTGCGAAGCTGTGATTGCTTCCAGAGTCCCAGCGACCAGTCAGCCAGTCAGCCAGTCAGCTGAGCCGACCAAAATGTACGTATCGTTGCCTCTTGCGTCTGCGCCTAATGAGGAGGGTCCCTTGGCTCTGTCACTTTGCACTTGGGGCGGAATTGTTCGCGGCTCAACGTTCGCCAAAACATTCCTCCAGACTTCTTGTGCAAAGCAGGCTGTTCTGGTAGTGTCACGGTACGAAATACGCATCGCCGTCCGCCGTCCGCCCTCGAAGCCACAGCTTAGGCATCCGTACCTCTACCCAGAAATATCTCCAGGCTGAGATCCATCCTAGACTCTTTGCCCGTCCAAGACAGACTTCGTAAGCACCCTGCCAACCGGCACACCCCATGGCGGGAAGGAAGCCTACCAGGCAGACTTCCTCACATGTCAGAAAAACCGGCGGTACTACCACCACGAACCTGCTGCTGAGCTCGCCACAACACCACAACGGCGGTGCTGCGGTCGGCTGCAGCAGGTTGTCTTGACTCAGAGATGCCCTACCACACAGTAGTGTACGCTGAGCAGGATCTCACAAGTCTCATCCTGCATCCGAGTGGCTCGTCGAGCGCCAAATACGCATGCTGACCCGCAGTGATGAACCACAGGGTGACTTAACTGCGCAGCGTTGCGTTGCTCCTGGCCCCTCCCGATAACCGCTTGGTCACTAATAAACCGCAGCTTTCTTCCAACCGACGACCGGAAGAATTGGCGGGCTTGCACCAGGTCACGCTGATCGCGGAAGCCGGCCCCATCTTGGAAGAAATGGGCACTAATGCAAGCACTTTAGCTAGGAGGAGCCCAATGGGGTCATCGAAGAAATCCCTGAGAACCCAGAGGGGTCTTTTGCTACGAAGGAATCGTGCCATCATGACTCAAGAATGCGGACAACAAGATGCAGACAGGGCAAATCCCATCGAGCATTTTCTTGTCGATCGCCCTCGCACGTGGTTATTGCCACCGCGGCATTTTCGTTACTTCCTTCGCATCCAGTTGAGGTACTCCTGGTAGTAGATTCTATGATTTGACAATGACGGCACGGCACAGTAAAGCTCTGGGTATGAGGACGGGAGCAAGTCCGATCAGGCCCACTCATCAAGACCCCAGTGGGATTGATCACTCGGAACATCTGTACCTACCCTACACGCCATCTCGACCCCTCGGCTTGCTGAGGCCATCATGATGCCTGTACCTTAGGTGCAACAAGAATCATCGAGGAATCTAATGACCCAAAGATGGGTTTGACTTTGTGACGTGTCAGTAGTTGGAGCACTTGTAGCTCACCACGATCCAAGTTGACAGTCGGCATTGTCACGAAGAGACCAACCAGAGCATGCCTGCCGTGGCACTCTGCCGAGCGGGTTAGCAAATACACACAAGCGAGCCAGCTTGAGGCACCACCATACTGATACCTTCGGATCGATAGTGGGTAAGAGGCTGCAAGTGAAGAGACAACCTATGTCCAAATCACCCTAGGGACATGCGAGTTGGCGACAATATGGACCCCGACAGAAACATGGCGAGAAGGGGCAGGGATAATGATGATAGTAACAGCAAAACAAAAACACGCCTCGTACTCTACTCAGCTTCCAGGCAGGAGCCGAGTTCGAATACACTTTTCATGTTGTATCTGTGTGACGGCTAGAATACCGCGAACCACGGTACTGTCTAAACCTTTCCTCATCGTGAGAGACCGAATAAACAAGACATACCAATACGCCCTGTGGGTTTCCGTACGCCTCTCGGAGTCGCCCCTAAACCGTCCTCGGCCCATCAGGAGCTCAAGCATAATAGTACAAAGACATCACAAACCGGACAGACACCCTCAACGACACCATGAGCACACAAGCGATAGGCCCATCAATGCTGTGACCACAATCAAGACACACCCCAAGCCTGGCGAGTCACATCAACACCCTCACAAAAGCAGATCCTCTGCAGGGGAAAAAAAAAAAAAAAGAACGCATTGCCTGCCCCCATAACCAGGGATATCAACCTAATAGCAAAGCCTGACCCCAGCCGTTGCAACCGCTGACAGTCAGCAGAATATCCCCTCAAGAACCATTCCATCGCGTGCCCCAACCATGAACCATTGATGCTCAGCTCATTAACCTCCCTCAGCTCAAGTAGGCCCCTCAGCTCAACGGCACCGAATACGGCACGAGATACTTATCAATAAGCGGCTCCCGCCGACTCTTGGTCTCCTTCTCGTCGCCCCACCTCGCGAACCAGTCCGCCTCCCTCTGGGCCGCCGCGTCGAACTCCCGCCTGCAATCCTCGGGCAGCAGGTCGCGCACCTCCTGCGGCACCGAGCCCAGTCCCCTGAACGGCGCAAGGAAGTCCCCCCGGTAGCTGGCCCTGTAGTCCGCGGGGCTCGTGCGGAAGGGCACCTCGTAGGCCGAGGGGGCGATGCCGGTGGGAGGGGTCTCCATGATGGTGTCGGTTACCAGGAAGTTGCGGGGGACGATGGGCGGGAGGGTCGGGAAGACGGTGGAGGAGGAGGAGGGGGGGTTTGAGGTGGATGTGGAAGTGGTTGGGACCTGGGAGATGCGGGCGGCGGTGGGCTGCATGGTCGCCGGGTACATCATCGTGTTGGTGTGGATGTTGTAGACGCCTGCCAGGTTGAGGCGGCGGAAGGAGGAGAGCGTGCTGTTGAATTGGCTGGATGGCTGGTTAGTAGAGAGTTCTAAGGGGGTGCGCCAGGAGGGGGGGGGGAATGTTTCTTACCTCGCTTCACGAGCGTGTTCCAGCTGCCAGTTCACGTCGTTGACGGCGACCTTGCGCTTCTTGGCCGGGCCCTTGGCGTCCTGCAGGGGAACAGACGGTCCCTGAGAGTGGTAGACGGCACTCGCTCCGTGCCAGGCGACGTACTGGTTCTTGTTGTATGGCTGCTCCGGGTCGTACTTGTCGTTGGGGTCCGCGATCTCGCCCTCGGTGACACCCTCTGCTCTTGCCTTGGCGACCTCGTAATCATCTATGATACGTTTCCCGCCAACGACAATCAGCGCACCAAACTCTCGGAACACCGAGCGAGCGGTGACAACGCCTATGGCACGGCCCTTGTAGCTGTGTGGGATGATCTCGCGCTCGATCATGTCCCTCTTCTCCTCATCATCCACAATGATCTTATAAAGTCGCTTGTGTTTGGCAAAGAAAAGGTACGAATCGCGGAATCCCACGCACCGGGCTGGTTCGGTCGACAGCATGTAGAGGCGCTCGCCGCGGCCCTGGACCGTGAATGTGCGGCAGCGGTACTCCCTCCCTCCTTGGAGACGGCCCATCTTGTCGACTTTTGTCTCGCCCTCAGGATCTTCCGGCAGCTCAACCTCGTCGTCCTTGATAGCCAGCACGTTGCCGTCCTTGTCCACAATCTGCTGTGTCGGAGTGGCATGCCGTCCACCCCTGCCACGACCTCTGCCTCTCCAACCGCCACGACCCCTTCCCCTGCCACGACGCGGAGGCGCATTCGGGTCGCGGGGCTCGATCGGGAGTTGGTCCCAGTCAGGCGGACGGTTCTTGGGCGGTCGACCTAGCCTTCGGCGCCGGATGACTGGCTCTGGCGGTGGTGTGGGAGACTTGGCCGACTTTTCGTCTTCTCCACTGCCCTCTTCTGCCTCTGCCTCTCCGTCATCATCATCATCACCATCCGCCTCTTGCTCTTCATTGTCTGCTGCCGACTGCTCCTCATTTGCGCTGCCGTCGCCGTCGCCGTCGCCGTCATCATCTCGCTCGGCCGATGGCGCATGGTCCGCATCGGCCATGGCCTCGTCGTCATCGTCATCGACACCCTCAAAGGTGCGCGGAGTGCTCTCTGTGATGGGGGGGCGAGACCGTTTGATTAGTATGCGTGGTAGCGGCATTGTGGTGCGACCTCTTGGAACGTCGCTTCGCGACTTGACCTTGTGTTGAGGCAGAGGTCAAAGGACAAGGGACAAGGGACAGGCGTGGAAACAAAACTTACCCAGTGCCGCTGCGGCGCGCTTGGCAGCTGCGCGACCTGAGCGGCGACCCATGTTTGATTATAGCCTTGTATGGCCGGGATGGATCGTCGATGGTTATGGGTCCAGAAGCAGTGTGAGCGCAACCTTGAGTCGTGATACGCGAGCTAGTGGGCGATGTGGTGAAGGTCCGAATGGAGATGTTCAAAAAATGGAGGCGCGATTGAAAGCGCCGCCTCGCGACCAACTTGCGGCAGGTTCCCGCGATGTGGGGTCAATATGCGCACGGACCATCCATTAATGTTGCTTCACCACTTCTCGTGAATCAGAATAACAAAGACCAGAGAAGACGTGAAGGACCACCTTTCTAGGTATGCTTCACAAATACACCAGTATCTGCCTAGATACTAGTAGTGTGTGATGTTCTTCTTCCCCTGAACATAACAGCTATCACGCTCTACCTGCACAAGCTCCGCTGTATCTGTGGTCTCATGTCCAGACATGCTTCTACGACAACCCAACCCTCTGGGTCTTTGAGACTTGTCATACCTCTGAAAGGGTGCCATAGACTATAGTAACTGACCGACGATCATGCCGACCTCTATTGCACCTCTTCTTAAGGGCTATCTATACGCATTGCACTCTTTATTGTTAGTGTATGTTCTCGGCATAAGTTATGTCTCACTAGATAGAGGCACACAGCACTCCCAACTTATCGTCATGCTTTGCAGGTCTTGGGCTCGCCAATATGGGGAGCTTAGCGTGCTTAGCTTTGAATACGCTGGTATCACCTTGGGTTCACAATCTGCTAATGCCATGTCTGTGTGTTAATGCCATGTCTGTGTGTAGAAAGAGGACAGTGTGTAGCCCAGAGCGTGCATGTATGACCAAAGAGAGAAGGGCTCAGTACGAGATTGGACGGCTCAACAAGATCGACTGGGATGTATCTGTATTCCTGATATACTATGGTAGTTGCTGTGAACTCCTTGTATAGATGTGAATACCAGGGTTCAAATTTCCAGCCAGACTACGTCTCTAGGACTTGCGGGGATGGTGAGGAAACAGGCTGATTGCCAGGTCGGCCACATCTGGATATCTTAGGTCGCCGGTACGTATGACTGCCAGAAGAGAAGCGCTGTCCCATCATGAATCCTGAACAAAGAATTCCTGCCGGCCATGACAAAGAGGGCATCAGTGTATCAAGTGTACTCCATGCCGGATGTGTACGTGCTCCGTGCTGGACATGCGGAGTTCCCTGCAGGCTCCCATGCTGTCGGTTGAGAATCCACCAGAGGAACGAGATCAGCACGGCATGCTTGCCCAGACAACAGCACCAAGAAAAGAAGGCGGCAACGTCTGCCCGTATGTAGCTTTCCGGCGGATGGAGTGGCAAGGAGAGGAGAAGCATCGGCAGGGCCCAGACGCATGCAGCATGCTTACGACAAGAAACGAGGCGCACTGGAAGTAGACTAGAGACGCAACTTACAAGGACTTACTGAGCGAACGGCAGGTGTGTAGAGTACGCTTCCCGATTGCAGTAACTGGCCTAGCCTAAGCTATGGACACCAATCTGGAGAAGCCAGCAAAGCAACGAGGGACTCTAGTCCGCCAACCCTGACTTGCACATACAGCCAGTCTTGTGCAAACACAGCCAGCTCTCTCTCCGTTCCGCATGTGCAACGCAACGCGCAAAGCACCACTTGCTCACGCAGAGACCTAGCCACAGGTCTCAGAGGCGGGCAAATCAAGACGAAACGCGCACAAGACCAACAAAAACGCGATCGCGCGAATGTACCGAATCGTAGTGGACGACGAGCGTGGCAAGGTGCGAGGAAAGTCACCGCCAGCGGATAGCCAGTCATGGTTTGTGCTAACCACAGTTAGAGCCGATCAACTCAGTTTCCTGGAGTCTGGCTAACTGTACCTTTCTAAGGAGTCGGGAGCTTCTCCATACTGCCCTGGCCGTTGACAATCCAAGCCGGGTCGACCAGCGTGTCCCGAGCGTTCCAGAGGAAGCGGTAAGCGGTGCGGATCGTGCCGTCACTGACGCCGGCGACACGGGCAATCTCTTTGGAGGTGCGGATGTCGCCAAGAAGGTGCGAGGCGAAGTAGATGCAGGCGGCAGCCACCGAGAGGGGCGAGCGACCGGCGAGATCCGGGACGGAAGCTGTCTTGCCGGCAAGCTCCCGAGACACCTTCTCCATCTTCTGGGGGTTCTTGAACCACAGCTGACTGCAGTAACGGGCGCACAGCTCGTCGGCCGTGGTCGAGCCTTTGGCGGTGTAGGCGGCGTTGCTGCTCTGGGACTGCACGACGGCCGGGTCGAGCTTGCTGAGGAAGGCCTCGAGTTGCTTGAAGACGCGACCGATCTCCTTCTTGGAGATGCGGGTAAGGGAGAAGATCTCGCGGAAGGTACGGGGGACGTTGTTGTGGCGGCAGGCGATGAAGATGCACCCGGCAACGATGGCCTCCTGCGACTTGCCCTTGAGGACCTTGGCGTCGTCGACCAGCTTGAAGATGTGCTTGGCCGAGTCCGAGACCACCTTGCCCGCGTTGATGCTATCACACAGGTTGCCGATCTCGCGGTAGGCGCTGAGGAGGTTAGACGTCGCCTTGTCCTTGGACAGCTTGTTCTGGGTGTGGGAGAGGTTCCTCGATCCCTTGCCGCCGTCGAAGGCGATGGTGGTCTCCAGCTGGGAACCCTCGAGCAGCAGGTTGGGACCCTCGCCGACACGGGACGGGTCGTCGTTGTTCTGGTCATCGTTGGAGAAGGTACGCCACTCGGAACGAGTGTCGATGATGCGGTCTCCAACAACGAGGCCGCACGAGTCGCAGACCATGTCTCCGCTCGAGAACTCCTCGACAAGGTTGGGCGGGAACTCTTTGCAGTCAGGGCACATGAGGATATTGTTCAGGTCCTCCTTGAACTCGGTGGCGCCGCCCACCTGAGCAGCGGCGAACGCATCTATGGCAGACGACATGGCTGCGGCGTAATGATGATGATGATGATGATGATGATGATGGGATTCTTCTATGGACAGGTTCGCAGGTTTGCCAGGGACAACAGATGGTCTCCTTTTGGCTTGTGGCTTCCTGCGCTTATTGTTCTTCTTGACGCTCTTGTCACTGATTACCGCGAGAGTACGCGTGTCGGCCAAACGCCGATTCTGGAGGAGAACACCGGCTGCTAGTTTGCGGAAGAGAGGTGAATGCGTCGTCGTGGTCGATGGATGCGAGCGGACGTTGAGAGCCCGAAGAGCGCTCGACGACCAAAGTTTACTCTTGACGTTTCCTCGACTTTCGACAGCCTACCCCACGCGCGTTTTTGATGATGCGCTCCGTGTCAAGTCCCTATGGGCCGTATAGAGTCGAGACGAGTCCGATTACTTAGGTCGATGCGCCTGAGGAATCAGGTTTCCAGAGGAAAACGCTCGGATCGAGAAAAAAAAAAACAGAGAATCGAGTCAAAACCCAAAGTTCTTTGATACGCGGAAAGGGAGCGAGCGACGTGGAACAAAGCTAGATCGTGATAGTCGTAAAGCGCTGAAAGCACCGGAGTCGACAGGAGAAGAAGGGAAAAACTCAAGCCTCCCCAACCGACTGATTCCGAAAAACCAGTAAAGGCGTCCAAAAGCAGGTGTTGCGACTTGCGCCTGCCTCAGATCAGAGAATAGTCGGTCGGAAATCGTCGAAGATGGTCTGACAAGATGACTTGCAACTCTGGATTGCTTGACGGCGAGAGTTGACGACGATTTGTAGATGGCGAGCGAGTGACGGGGTGAGTGAGGTTGAGGTTGAAATGGGGAAGAATCTGGGGCAACGAGGAGAATCGCTCCTCCCTCCTTTGTAGCACGCAGGTGGGGCAAACAAGCGGCCGTTTTGCGGATGACTCAGCTTATCAGCTCCTTCACTTTGCTTCGAGGCGAATCGAAGAGTGGGGCGGCACTTTGTGTGGCAGGCGAGGAAGGGTACCCTGGGTACGTACCATCGGTGGACCATGTTATTCTGGTTATCTACCAGATACCTACTTGGCTACCTTGCGCGACAAAGGCTTGTTGAACTCCTGTGGTAAGCACCCAATGCCATGACCGTTCCAGGTCATGCTCTGGCCGACGTCAACCCTTGACAGCCGTTAATTCATACCCACTGACATGCCCTGGACTCTGAGGCTTCATCTCTCCTTCCGCTTTCCTCTTCTCAGTACTTAATTCTACCTTAGTACCTGTCACCCTCGGATCCGTGACACTGAACAATGTGTCCCCAGCTAACCGACCAGCAGGTATGATGGTTTGCGTGATGATCTGATGCCGCGGTCTGCACTGATTCACCGAGTCCCATATCTGTGGCCGGACTCTGTTGATGTGGCCGACGGTTCTCTGGCCTCCTTTCGAGTATCCAGGCCCGCCGGCCGAGGAGGCAATGGCCGATCCTACTCGCTCAGCAAAGGACTACGGGTTGGTGATTGGGGCCTGGTCTTGGTCGGCATCGGTAGCTCAGGCAAGTCAATTGTTGACGGATGTCTGCACCAACGTTCGGGTCGCTCTCGTTGCATCCTGGCCTCCCACTCCTTCCAGTCTTCCTTCAGGCCAGATTCTCTGCGCCCCTCAATGTCCAGACTCTCGTTGTCGAACTGCATGCTCCATTGGGTCGACCGGCTGGCGAGGGACTTGCGGATCATGATGCGTCGCTGGGTCTCCTCTTCCGTCTGTCGTGCCACCTCAGTCATCTTCCTCCTCCGCAGGAACTCTGGCGGAGACAAGGATGGATCGTGCCTTTTTGCTTTGCGATATTCCCTCCGCCTGCAATACCATATCACCCCTGCAACAAAAGCTGCCGCCAGGAGGATGCCTCCAACGACGACGACGACGGTGATCCAGACCCTGGAGCTGGATCTAGTCCCGGCCTCTGGCGAGTCTGCACCGGGAACGACCTCGTTTCTAGTGAGCAGCGGCATTGCTGAGCAAGTCTTGTATTTGAACCCCTTGAAATCATCGGAGAGACGGGGAGCATTGAACAGTAGCTAAACAACAACATCGGACACATGGTCATGTCAAGAGGAGTCACTCTGTTATATATCTCGTTGTGGCTCGAGGAATACGGGCACATCACCTCTTCGACTCGCGGAATACGAGGCGGCAGGTGACTGCCGTGTGAAGGTGTCACTGAGCTCCAACCCATCCCTCTTCCGACGGCGCTGCCATAAATAGGTTGCAGTCCATGTCTTGCTACTGATGGCGTTATTCAACCAAAGCAGGCATGCAGTTGTGGCATTGTACAAACGATATTCGTCTGGGGATTGTTTGCATTGATGCAGTGCTATGCACGCTATCGGTGGGTTCATCGGACTCCAGCCGCAGCCACCCCCAACCTTAAGTCTCGATCTCGACCGTATTTCCCCCGGAGTCCAAAGGCATTGAACTGAATCTCACAAATCAAAACAGGTTAAAGTGCTCGGATCTTGCAGATGAGGGCAAAACTTGGGCCCGATCTCAGATTCCTCAGATTATACGGCAAGTGGGCTCAACGCAGCGAGGCGCAGCATCGTAACACGAGGCCATCATTTTGGACGCTCTGCCACTCGGTTCACTTCTCAAGATTGCTCATGGTCAAACCACAGTGCGCACGATGCATAGATGAGGGCTACGTTCAAGGCAATGCTACTACTTGCCGTTTATTTCCTTGCCATGTCCGTGATGACACTGCAGAGCATCACCCTGCGTTGACTTAAGGGATCGTCAGAAGATGGCTCTCCTCATTCTGTGTCCTGGTTGACTCTCCAACATACAGTAATATGGTAGGTATTCTTTCTCGATGCTCGAAAGCCTAGTGCGATTGTAGTGCGATTGTAGCATGGACTGGCTGGTAGCCTTTGACTCTATTCGTATTGACAGACGCTCCCGAGAGTCTCGTTATCGTCCCGATGTCGGATGTTGTCTTGCGGACCAGTAACTAGCTCCCGGCCCTTCGAACTGCAAGTTCACCGATGCGTCACACCGTTTCGACCATCTGCCAGAGCCCGGAGAAGGTATCAATGCATACATTACATTTTCGTAAATATACGGTAAATCTATCAGACTGCCACTGAAACCGGGTATTGCCTCCCAGATACCCTAACAAGGTTTCGCCTTCTCCATCTGCTCAACGAAACAATGCCTTCCGACCCCGCAGACCCAGCCCTCTCCGCCGCTGTCCAAGCCGCGGCCGCCCGCTTCTCGGCCCGGAACCCGCGCTCGGCCGCCCTCCATGCCGCGGCCGCCAGTTACATGCCCGGCGGCAACACGCGGACCACGCTGCACACTTCCCCTTTCCCCGTGTACATGCGCAGCGGGGAGTCCTTCCGCGTGACGAGCGAGGACGGCCACGTCTACACCGACCTCGTCGGCGAGTTCACGGCGGGCCTGTACGGGCACTCGCACCCGGTCATCGCCGAGGCGATCTCGGGCTGCGTCTCGTCTGTGGGGCTCAACTTGGGGGCGCAGACGGCGCACGAGGTTCGGTACGCGGAGGCCATCTGCGAGAGGTTCCCGGGGCTCGAGAGGGTGCGGTTCACGAACAGCGGGACCGAGGCGAACCTGCACGCTCTCGCGGCCGCGAGGGCGTTTACGGGGAAGAGGGGGGTTGTGGTCTTTGGGGGCGGGTATCACGGCGCTGTGTTGGGCTTTGCGGGCGGGAAGCCGGGGAGGAATAATGTTGATCGGGGAGATTTTACGGTCTTGAGTGACGCCTATAATGAGGATGTCAGTGCGGAATGGATCGCGGAGCAGAATGATATAGCGGCCGTGTTGGTTGAGGGGATGCAGGGCTCTGCGGGAGCAATCCCAGGGCGTAGGGAGTGGTTGCTGAAGGTCGAAGAGGCGGCCAAGAAGGTGAGGGCGCCATGCCGAGTTTTTGATTGGCAAGTACTTTCGTAAGCTCTGCTGACAGAGTGTTCAGGCCGGTGCGTTGTTCATCCTCGACGAAGTGATGACTTCCCGACTAGCCCCTGGCGGCATAGCATCCCTCTATGGCCTCAAGCCAGACTTGAGGACATTCGGCAAGTGGCTTGGTGGCGGTCTTGCTTTTGGCGGACTCGGAGGCCGGAAGGACGTCATGGGCGTCTTCGACCCCAGGTCGTCAACAGCGCTGTCGCACGGCGGAACGTTCAACAACAACACCCTGGCCATGTATGTCGGCCACGCTGGGTTGTCGAAGGTATACACTCCCGAGGCGTGTGTGCAACTGAATGCAACGGGAAATCGCTTCCGAAAGCACCTAGCCGAGTTGACCAAGGGGACGAAGCTG
This sequence comes from Coniochaeta hoffmannii, assembly GCA_030052785.1. Classification (NCBI taxonomy): domain Eukaryota; kingdom Fungi; phylum Ascomycota; class Sordariomycetes; order Coniochaetales; family Coniochaetaceae; genus Coniochaeta; species Coniochaeta hoffmannii. The sequence goes on along the minus strand of JANBVN010000013.1, from coordinate 13,110 downwards.
TGCTTTACTGGAGTAGGTTCGCTCCTAGCGAGCCATTTCACGGACGAAGGGTTGCAGGAGATAAAGAAGGAAGTACCGGAGAACACTCAACTGAAAGACCTTTTCTGGTACGAGATGATGGAGGACGGCTTCTGGCTGGTCAGAAGAGGCAACATCTCCCTCATCCTCGGGACTCCTGAGGAAGAACTGGATCGATTTGTCGCCTCGGTCAAAGCCTTTCTCGAGCGACATGCAGAACTGGTTGGGGCTCCCCCAAAGTAAGACGATAACGTTACGAAGATCCATGCTTGTGGCTCGTCAAGACATAGTTCGGATGGTACCGGTGGTCTTCAGTAGGGGAAGGGTAAGCGTATGTCTGCTCTCACACGTCTGACAATATCAGAATCATCTGTGCGAGGCCCTGATAATAGGGAAAGGAGCAGGGAGCGGGGAGCACCAAGGTAGCGCTAGTCGCAGAGTCGTTACAACTTCAAATGTCTGACCCCCGGCCGCGTTGAGTCGCGTGAGGACCGGAAGAAGTCATGCCGGTCACGCCGTGGCATAGCATCAAAAGGAGACATGCTTCGATCATACAAGTGCACAGCAGCATGTGCGACCCACCAAGCTTGGGTGAAAATATTCGGAGTTCATGTTCCTAAGTAGGCAGCGTCAGATGGCTGTTGCACTGGCGGATAATAAGCTGACAGACTGCGGTTATAGACGACCCCCAAGGATTTTGGCGTTGCACAGGGTTACTTTAGGTGTGGCTTATTCAAGCTCATGTGGTTCCCCAATGTCACCCTCCTCAAGACCGTTTAGTGCGACCACCTAGTGCCAAAAGAAGCCATTCAGGTCTTCTGCCAGGTCGCGATGGCCGCAAGTCAGCTCTTTCCAGGCAGCGTTCTATTCTCTTTCGGCCAAGCCACCCAGTTGGACTTAGCCTTGAGGATCAACGACCGTTCCATTTTGGCCTCGGGTCATCTGCACGGCGAGCCTCCCACTGCTGACCACCAGATGCGCAAAACGCTCTGGTGAGATCTGGAGTTTGTCCCGAGATATAAGACCGATGGCGCGTTTAGATAGGTCGATGTGTGAGTCCAAATACCAGATATTGTAAGCATTCGACTACTCAAAGTCATCTCTCGATCCTTCGTGCTCCTACTGCTCCAGCCCATACCTCCCAACGCTCACTTGACTCGGATATATTCGTATAAGCTGCGCTGGTCAGCTCGATCAACACCTACACATACGTCGACCCGCCCCTACATCTAGACCTCCGAAGTGCTGCCACCATGTCCTCCGCATTCCACGAGAATCTGGATGAGCAGTCTCCCCTCTTAACCCGCCCTCAGTCCACCTTCGGAGCCCTCCAACCACAGATGACCGGCACCAGCTCAGTCACAGACCTAAGTCGGCCGTCGACACCCCAACCAGCAACCATGTCAACAACACCATCACCGCAGCCCAGCCCAGCCATGGCATCCCCAACACCTCCCCCTCCAGCGGCGGACCGTGACACAAAACCAACAGCCAACATCACCACCACAGACATCACCCCAACCGACCCCAAAACCCCAGCAACCCCCACCCCTCGCCTTCCCAAAGCCTCCACCAACGCCCCCTGGGGCGCCCCGGCCGGCCTCCCCATCCGCGCGGCCGGCGACGACGCGCTCATCATCTTCCGCCGAGCCGTGGGCATCAACAGCGACGCCTCCCCGCCCGCGACGAATACCCCGTCCTCCCTCGAGTCGGGCGGCGGCCGCAAGCCCTCGGGCGTCTACGCCGACATCCTGCGCATCAAGCGCGCGAAATCCATCTGGTTCGCGACCCTCAACTCGGTCCTCTGGCTCTCGTACTTCCTCCAGATCGTCATCGGCGCCGGCCTGACCGCCCTGGGTCCCGCGGCGGGGACGCACCCCGCCCTCATCACGGGGCTGGGCGTGCTGAACACCGTCATCGCCGGGTTCCTGGCGCTGGTGAAGGGGCAGGGCCTCCCCGAGAGGCTGAGGAAGGACGAGATGGAGTTCCGGCGGCTGCAGGACTGGATCGAGGAGACGGAGGCGCTGCTGGCTGTCGGTGTCATCGGGCGGGACAGGAAGGAGGTCGGGTTGCTGGTCGAGATGGCGTTCAAGAAGTACAACGCCGCCAAGGCGAGCGAGGAGAATAACCGCCCGGACTCGTACGTGCCGCAGGCTGTTGAGGCGGGGGTTCCGGGGTCGAGCCGGCCCGGGAGCGCGTCGGGCTCGAGTGGTGTTACGCTGGGTGTGCCGCGGCTGTAGGAGGGGATAGGGGGTTGAGGCTGGTCTTTGTGCCACATGGTGTTGAGTAGGGATGGGCTCTGCATGTTGTTTTGTAGCGGTCTAGCAGCTTTTTGCATAGAATAGGGGGGGCGCAAAACAAAGTAGATGTCTGAATTACTTGCGTAGAATTTAGCTTAATACTCGAGTTAATCGAGATGATATTGTCTGCGACTCATATGAGGGCTCTCTGTGTTTCGGCAGAGTTCATCGCGGTCTTAATGCTTGAGCTTCTGGCCCCGAACAAGCATGCCATCCGTCACGCCCAGTATCTCGTTCTCGGTCCAAGAGTGCGAGCCCATTCCATTAGCGATGGCGAAGCCGAAGCCGGTCTTTGGGATGGTCTGCTGCTCCCCGTCGGCCGCCGTATGCACCTTCTCCACGCCCCCCTCTCCGATCAAGTAGATCTCGTCGACGGTCCCGATCGCAAACTCGACAGCGTCCTTTTCTTGGTCGGTAGATCTCCAGGTTATGCAGCTGCCGCAGTTGGAACAAAAAGCGCGCTCGGCGTCGGCACTGGCCTTGTATATCTTCAGCGTGGCGTCGGCTTTCCAAGTGAGTGCACTCGCTGGCTTTAGCTGGTGCAGGGGCCAGAAGAGGGAACCCGACTGCTTGCGGCATTGGGTGCATTGGCAGGTGCCGCTCTGTTGAAATAAACAGTCAGACACAATATATTTAGAGATCGCGTCGTCGCTTACGCTCTTCTTGAAGTCGTGGTCTTCTGGAAAGTCGACTCGATATCTCAGTGAACCACAGAGACATCCCCCTTCCACAAACTTCGGTAATGGGAAGTCTTCGATAGATGGCGCTATGGTGCCCATTGTGGTGTAGTACTCGGACTATATCTAGTGATGTGAAAGACTCAGTTACCGATGGTTTAGCTGAGGCCCGAGACTCACATATATAGCGCCGTTTCGTTGGACTGATACAACAATTCAGTTCAGATCGGCAGACATCCGTTGCGCCCTTGATTGGTCAATACTGTCCGCTTATGTGTAGCTCGGCTCGGCGCGCCCTTTCTGGGACATATGACGCCAACGAAGCGCAAGAGTGAATAGACAGTGGTCGCAACAACATCACGGTGAGATGTACTGTTATAATTGTATGGTTGAGACCACAGCCGCTGGACATCATTTTGCCAGGGGCTACCGCGAGATCAGTGCCATTGAAGACGGAGAAAGCGTATTTACCAGAGAGTGCATAGTATCTACAAATGCAGCAATATAGACAGAGAAGAGACGACCATGGCCATTGTCCAGCTACTTCCCGCCCGTCAAGCAGAAGCAGGAAGCACCCAGGTAACAACTGAATTGGAGTGTGTCAAGCCACTCCAGGTCTCGCCGCTCTTAGTCGTGAGCGTGACATAGACATCGTTATTGAACTTGTTCTCGATCACCACTGTACGCGTCCTGTCGGGGTTGATTGTGGCCACGCTCTGGATGCCGGTCCCGTCTGAGTACGAGTAGCTGCCGGTGCCGCTCAGAACAACGGCGCCCTTGGGGATGAACTTGCTGAACTGCGCCATCATGTAGTAGTCGACCTGGAACTTGTAAGTGCCCGAAGCTGCGTCGATGGTGACGAGGCCGCGGCACGTGGTGCATGGCCCGCTGCCGGACAGATGCGGGCCGTCCGAGTTGTCGGTGCCGAGACCCCAGGCGATGACGCCAGAGGCCCAGTTCTGCAGCGGGCCCATGGTGAAGTCTGCGGCTTGGTTCCAGCCTGTGGACGTCGACGAGGTCCAGCACTCGGTCATGTACTGCCTGACGTTGGGGTTGGTGTTGTGGAAGTCGGTCAGGACGCCCCAGTTATTGTTGGAGGCGTAGCAGTGCCAAGCCACGCCGGTGACGTACTGCGAGGCCTTGTTGAGGACTGTCTGGGGATAGCTGGCGACATCTGGTCTGGTTGTCAGCGTATGTCGACTCGTTTGTCAGAATCGGGCAGACGACTTACCGGTGTTGTGGTCGTAGGCCCACACGCCGGTACTGAGCCCTGCAGCCCTTAGAGCCGGGCCGATATTCTGCTGGATGAGGTCGCCGGATTCGTCAGCGAAGACGTACATAGTCGGCATCCCGGCCTGGCTGTTGAGGGGCTCGTTCTGGATGGTGATGGCATCGATGGGGGCGCCCAGGTTCTTGTAGGCTTGGATGTACTTGACGAAGTATTGCGCGAACTGGCTGGCATATGCGTGGTTGAGGTTATTGTTGACAGTGGTGCCCTGGATGACTCCGTTCAGCTTCATCCACCCTGGAGGAGACCACGGCGAACCGAGGATGGTCAAGGCCGGCTGGAGACCCTTCATGCGAGCAAGGAGCTTAGCCATGGCAGTGCCGCGGTCGCCAAGGTTGAAGTTGGACAGAGATGTGTCAACCTTCCCGCCGGCGTCATCATACGAGTAGGACGGATCCGCAGACAGGTCCGAAGAAGCAATGGTATGGCGAAGAAGGGCGAAGTTGGCGCCCGCCGAGGTCATGAGATTGTTCAGCAGCTCGGTAAGCTTGGCGGCGGGTAGCTGGTTAAAGACGGCAACCGTGGCGTCGGTGACTGCAGCACCGAAGCCGTCGATGGTCTGCTTGTGGCCCGACGAGGTGTCGTCGATGTTGAGCTGCCACGTCGACGCTCCGTTGGGAGAGCCACTGCCTTTGACGGGCGCATTGTACGCACTCAGCTTCAGGCTCCCATCCGAAGAAGACGCAAATGCTTGTGGGGTGGTGGCCCGGTCCTTGACGGTGCTTGCGAGGGCCAAGGGAGCGATGAGGAACGCCGCTAATGGAGAACGCATCTTGCCGACCGACGGTTGAGCTTGACACTCGCCAAGCCAGAGCCCCGTTGAGTTCCAGTGAGGTTTCTGTCCTTTATAGACACTACCTGGCTGTGGGGGGAAGTTGGCACTTGGGTCGATTGAATCTAAGATACGGCAACGTAGCACGACATTTCGGCCCTTTCCAGGTTCAAACCCCACTGCCCGACGCCATCGATGATGTCGTGGACATGGAGATTGAGTGCCGGTGAGTGCCGCGAATAGTGCCCACTGCCACGGGCACTCGGCAGAGTTGTCGGGGTTGCGTTGTTGATGCGTATAAGCCTCTCAGCCCCTCAGCAATGCTGACTTGCGCGATACAAAGCAGCCATTCACGTCGCCGGCCTCGTAAAAGTTCCATGTCGTGCAACAGGGTCATGCACCCGATTCACACCTCGGGAACAGCCAGAACTCGGTTTCGGGGTCGCATCGAGTCTCGAGCGTGATATTGGGCATGTTGAAAAGAGGGGATGAGATCGGCCCGTCGCGAAGGTTAGTGGAAGCTTGTCGCGTCGAATCTCCGGGGTCAAAATCCTGCTGCCTAACTGCACCATTTATATGATTGGCCAAGGGGCACCGAGAAATCGCCCAAACAGGCCTGTTAGCAGCGTGCTGTAACGCTCCCCGCAGTCCCACCGACTGCTGCCAACACCAGATGCCACGGCGGACAGCACGTACTCCGCAACCCGGACTGCCTCTCCTTGTTTACCCGGTGCTTCATGGTATCTCGAGACTCCCGGTGATGAAGAGCTGCGGTATATAGTATAGCGAGTCGCGAGAGCAGCAGTTGTTGGAATAGTGCCAAGTTCCGGGATTCAGTGGATTGGCCCATGCTGCGAGTGACATACCTGCCCCTGAAGCTTAGTTCCTACGTCGAGGGATATCCAAAGCTGGTTGCTGCTTGCTGACGGGCTAAGCGGTATACGGCAAGGAGATAGATTCGAATTCAATGCCAGATGCACCATGCCTTGGACATCTCCATTCCCTCAGCCGGCGCAGCTGTTCCTGGACCGGCAGACCTTACTTGCCTTAGCTGAATCCTCCTTCATCCCTTTTTTGGGTCGATACAGCCCTGTTGATCTTGGTGCGACCGAGTATATGGGGGCGTTGTCACCAGCAAGCGTCCACTACTACCGCTTGGGCTGCTTGTTGCTTGTTGTCTGTTTTTTCCCCCGGCTAGACATCCTAATAGACTGCTATTGGTCTATCTTACGCCGACACGAATACGAATACCGATGTACGCATCACAGACGATTGGAAGAGGAGGAATCGTCTTGGAATATGGCAACGCCAAGTGTAGCGAGAAGATCGCCCGCAGACCAATTTCCCGGCTGACGTGTTCTCGGGTATCTATAATAAGCCATCGGTCGGAACCGCAGATAGACCTGCGAACTCATCTCTGACGATTGCACTCAGTGATTGTCACCTCGGCTCTACGCATTGACTGATGCGATGGCTCTCTCGGCCATGGCAACGGCATTCTGTCTGGCTATCGAAGGTATCTCGCTCGTGGGCACGCTCACGAAGCCTGCTTCGATATGCAAGGTAATCCAGGACAGCATCTCGCCAAAGAGCACTGTCATATATTCCGCCAGCACGTACGAGTATGGGAACGACACTCATCACTGGATGTCATCCTCGAGCCAGACGCCGACTTGCGTGCTTGAACCCGGGTCCCCCGAGGATCTATCCATTGCGGCAAGTTCTTGTCTGTCGCACACGCAAAAGCCGCCCTTATTGACCACAGTCTCCCAATGTGCAGATGCAGCTTATCGGTTGCTCGACGACCCCGTTTGCTGTCATGTCTGGGGGACACGCTTCCAACCCCGGGTTTTCAAGCACAACTGGCGTCCACATCTCACTCACGCGGTTCAAGCAGGCTGTGTTCTCCGCTGATAACTCAACCCTGGAGGTCGGCATGGGATGGGTGAGAGAGTAGTAGTCCGCCCCATCGGGTTCTCCGCTGACCATCGGCACGAGCGTATGCTAGACTTGGTACGACCTGTATAAGGAACTTGACGCGACTGGTTACAATGTCGTTGGAGGTCGTACGGTCGGCCCGGGTGTTGGCGGGTTCACCCTCGGTGGTGGTTACTCCTGGTAAGAAATCCGATGGCTAGACACCCTCTTCAATGCCTCTGTCAACTCATCGTCGCTCCGACTTGCAGGAAGACAAACCAGTTTGGTGAGCTGCAGCAATGTCCATGCGAATACCTGGATTCCTGATCTGACGAGCTTAGGCTTGACATGTGACACGGTCAAGAGTTTCAACGTGGTTTTACCTGTGAGCGTCTATCCCATCCCGCAGTGCCTCGATGGCGGCGCAGCACCGGATGACTGACCAACCCTTCAGAATGGCACCATTACGCGGGCCTCCGCGACGGAGCAGCAGGATCTCTTCTGGGCCCTTAAAGGAGGTCTAAACCGATTCGGCGTCGTCACATCCGCAGAGTACTACACCCACAAGCAGCCGCCAGGAGTCTATGGAGGCATACATGTTTATGCCCAAGACGCTATGAACGCTGTCCTGGCCGCTACTTCCAAATTCAACTCCGAGAACAAGGACCCGAAGACGCAGATCATCACTACCCTGAATACCATAACAGGTATTGGCACCCTACCCATGGTGAACGTGTTCCACGACGGTCCCGACAAGCCTCCGAGTCTTGCCATGTTCGACAACATCACCGTCGCCTTCAGCACCGTCGCGGGCAATCAGAGCTTCTCCGGCATGGTCAACAGCATTCCAACGGCGCCTACCCCGGATCTTAGGGGTACCTTCGCCAGCTTCTCCACATCCGACCTCCCGGAGAGCTTCCTGGCTGCCATCAGGAGCGAGCATTTGGTACGTGGTCATGTTTTCTTCTTTAACGGGGGTGGGATACTGACAGCATCCAGGCGCTGAGTGCAAACATGACCTCGCACAGTGGTCAGACTGTCAGTTATGACATTGAGCCGTTCATGTCGTACGGCCAATATGCGACCGATAGTGCCTATCCTCACAGCAAGTCGCCTCTGCCCGTGAGTGTCTGCGACTAATAGAAGCCCTCCCCGGCCCTCACATTGACTGATCTTGACTCCCGCTGTAGCTGAATCTATACTTCGCCTGGAGCAACGCCACAGACGATGCGTATTGGTATGACGCGATGCAAGCGTCGGTGGCCCGCCTCAAGAAGGTCGCCAGGGATCTGAGCATCTACGACGACGAGTTCACCGTGTATCCCAACTACGCCATCTCCAACACAACGGCCGAGGAGCTGTACGGCGCCAATACAAAACGCCTGCGCGAGATCAGGGAACGGATCGATCCCAAGCGCATCATGGACCTTGCGGGGGGATTCGACCTGTAACCGACACATCGAGTGGCTCAACAACCCTTCCCTGCCATTTGTGTTCATATATAGCAGTAACATTTTAGATATAAAGCACACAGTGGTTGGACAAACGAAATAACAAGTCTCTCTGAGATCAGCTTATTCATGAAGACAAACATCAGTAGGTTAATGACCACCCCTGGCGGTGTCAAACTGACCCTTGAACCTCCCGGTGGCGGCACCAGCAGCCGACCGACTGACGACAGACAGCCAGTCTCAATGCCCTTTGCCTGCTTCGCACCTCTTCTGCAAGGCCGACCAAGCAGCCGAGCTACCCACATCGCCTTCACAACAGATCCATGGGCTTCGCCAGCGCCCTGTATTCTGAATCGTCCATATCTGCATCATCCATCTCGGCCTCATCTTGTCGCTCCGTCGTAGGAAACAGCCTTGGAAACATCCAGCGACGCTCCTTGATAAACTCAACTACTTTTGCTTCCTGCGAGAGAAGGTAGTGTCGAAGCTCTTTGCTGGGCTTGTCCCGCTCCTCGGCCTCGGATAGGTGTATGAGATGCTGCCTCTCCGCAAAGCGGATCATCCTCGTAAAGTAGTCGAGCACCTCGTCGGCAAGCCGATCCGTGACGGGGAAGGCGCGACAGATGTGCAGGACCCTAGTCACAGACACGGGACGCCCACGTCCGTTGGGCCAACCCGCGCCTTCGATGATGCGGACAGCGTCAAAATCCCCTAATTTCAGATAGGCCAGGACCACCTCGCCGAGACATCCCGAGGTGACGCAGTCCTCGCTCATGTGGTCCAGGAGCACCCGCAGTATCTCTTTCTGCTCTTCGTCGGCATGCACTGACGCCGGGAGCAGTCGGAGCGGACATGCGCCTCGTGTGGTCTTGGTCCCGGGGTTGCAGCCCCTCTCCAGCAGCAGCTTGCATACCCCCGCGGGCTTGCATTTCACCACACCTCGGCTCTCGGAAAGCTTGACGTCGGTCCTGTGCGTACGGAAGGGAGACGTGTAGCGAGGGTCGATAACCCAGTGCAGCGCATTCTTCCCGGAGTTATCGACCGCGTTGATATCGGCGCCGGATTCGAGCAGGGTGTCTATGCACTCGGGACATGCACCATTCGAGGCGGCAAACATAAGAGGCGTGACACCGCGGAGGTGTCCAGAACGGGAGGCGAGTTGGTCTGTATCATGGCAGACGCCAGCATTCAGGTCGGCTCCAGCGACGAGCAGGGCCCTGGTCAACGTAGCTCTCGACTCATGCCAAGACTGCCCCTGGGGGACCGGATGTGTAGAGGGCGAACAGGGAGCAGAAGGGTCGAATACCAGATGCAGAGGCTGATACCCTGCTGATGTGCTTGTCGCATCGGCGCCGGCTTCTAGAAGTAGCAGCGCAGCTTCGTGTGTTCCATTCAGGATCGCACAATGCAAAGGGAGGATACGACCGGTGTCGTTTCGGAAACACAACATGCTGGTTGCTGTTGTCAATGACGCTCCTCTTGTCAACAGGAGGCGCAGCATGTCCATGTTTACTTTGACCGGCCACGAAGTCCACTCGAGAGCCTGCCCGATCGGAGTCCGACGGAAATCATCTTCCTGGTCGATGATCTCAGGATGGCGCGTCAGCAGCAGCTTGACCGTCTCAAGGGCTGAGGAGCTGATGGCCAGAGCAATAAGGACCTGGACTGGTGGGCCATCAGAGCGCGCAGCTTCAACAGCCGCACCCTTTTCAATAAGAAGCTTTGCAGTCGAGTCCTGGCCATTATTCAAAGCCACAACTAATGCGTTCTCGCCTTCTCCGTCCTCAAATTCCCAGGCACAGGGCTGGTCCACGTCAGCCCCGCTGTCTATGAGCCACGACACGATATGGTCATGTCCATCCCTTGCAGCGAGGTGCAGAGCCCGTACTCGAGTATCCAGACGGCCTTCTGGATCTAGCACGTAGGTGAAGACAATGTCGGGAGAATACTCAAAGGTGTCCGAGCCCCACTGTTCGAGGACAGGTGCGCCATGGTGATGAAGGAACTTCAGAAACTCGAGATCACCGTGAATCGTTGCCCACAAGACCGCTCTTCCGCCGTGAGCCGTCGCTGCGAGTCGACGGAAGAAGGAGTAGAGCAGCCCGTGGAGGTACTTGTTGCAGCAGACGAGGCTCCGCAGGGACGCAGGTATACAGACATCAGCAATGCAGAGTATGAGCTCGACAGGTAGCCGAAGTAACAAAGACTTGCTGCTAGTGCTGAAATCTGTGGAGGATTGACGAGGCATGACTGGACTTCGGGCGCCTGCGGCGAGCCTGCTCACGCGCCTCCAGTCAGAACTGGTGTGAGTGTTCGACGTGGCAAGGCCACAGAGGGATACTGGGCCCGAGCGAGCATCCGGCTTCCTGATATTCGTGGCCCTTCTACACAAATAAAGAATGAACAGGCCGAGGAAAGTATCCGGACGGCACTTCTTGTCGGAAACCTGTCAGATGGGGGTCTGAAGTTGCGCGTGTTTCTCAGAGAATAGTTAAATCTGAACTGAACCTGAATCTCGTCGGACTGGAATGCGGTGTCCGCGAGTTTCAAGAGGTAGGTAGAAAAATCAGAAGTCGAAGAAGAACCCGAGACAGCTGCGACTGAGGTGGCTTGTTGACGACGTTGGAAGTTCTCGAGTTGGTAGTGTAAGTTCTACCAGGGCAGGTTGACAAGTCGACATATGGGACCCACTAGGAGTGGGTCAAAGGTAGGCTTCTCCATAGCGGGACCAGCCGACTGCTAAGTTCTAAATCTACACGTGGACCTATACACGTGTACTGTTCTAGGCCGGAATCTCACTTTGCCATCCTGGAAAAAAAGTATTGTAATACATTGAGAAGTGCACCATTTACCTCTAGATACATACTCTTCAGGATCATGCGCGAAGAGGCACCGGCGTCCTATGACGACGTCGACTCGTCTTTCATTGTTGGACTTGGCCCATGCGTTTCAAACCTTAGATATCGAAAGGAATGCTACAAGTGAAAAGCCTGGCTCTCTGCCGTGACTTGTAGATCACGGCTCTCTGTAGTACGCTAGAACAGGGGATGATTGGCTGCGGTCCAGGACCTTGCTCAATTGCGGAAGCACCGCGAGTCCTCATGGCCATCTTGTATGCCTAACCGTCTGATTACCGGTCCTGCAGGTCTTCTTCTTGCTATCGTGTTAAGGGTGCATACTGTATAGTGTGCTCCTCTGCTGGTTACCAAGTACCTTATTTGGCAATCCAGTCCCACACCAAATACCCATGCCAAATCCGGAGAATGATCACGTGACTATAGTGCACGACAGATGGGGTCAGCCATATGACATCAGCCCAGCCGCCTGTGCCACAGCAACCACACAGTCGCCAAGTGAGAATACGCCTACACATACCCACGAGGGCTAAGCTGCCTTGCCATCTGATCCTACAAGCGATATGTCGCTCGTTACTCTCTTGAATCCTAAGGGCCACTACGGCCGTTGACTCTACAAAAGCAATTAGGTGTCATTTCCTTCTTGTTCATTCCCAACCTCGACCGCATCTGTTAGGTTAGATCCCCACCTTCATCTGCACCCAGAACGCCGCCCAACAATGGCATCTTCCATTGAAAGCAAGATCAGAGACGCCGCTGGACGGAACAGAGAGCTCCTCAACATCCTCGCTCAGACGGATCAGGCCCTGCCCGCGCTCGAGCAGCAGCAGCGTTATGTCGCCGACCTGCAAAATGAGTTGGCCAACGTGCAGAACCGCCTGAAGGAGCTCGACCGGAAGCGGAAGAAGGAGCTCAAAGAGCACGAGAACTACCGCGACTCGGTTATGAAGCGGTTCGCCTTCAAGGTGAGCGGCAAGAAGGAGAAGTTCGAGCAGCGCGCCGCCAAGGAGGAGCGCGAGTACTTCGAGGCGCTCCAGCAGGAGCACCAGGCCACGGAGATGAAGAAGAGCATTGAGGCCATGCTCGCCGAGGCCAACAGGGTCACGCACACCATCGAGCAGGACGTGGCCCGCCACAACCAGGCCCAGCGCGACCTCGACAGCCTGTACGACTCCATCTTCAAGGGGCCGACCCCCGGCTTCCCCGAGGAGGACGCCAAGGAGAAGGAGTTGACCGAGACGCTGCAGCAGTACCACGACGCGCGCTCCAAGGCGGAGAGCGAGGGACAGGCCGTCAAGAGCCTCCAGGACGCGCAGGCGTCGATGCGGAACGCCCTGAGGGCCATGCAGGAGGCGCTGGCTTACTCGACGCGCGACATGTGGGGCGGCGGGAGCTTCACCGACATGATGGAGCGCAACGCGCTGTCGCAGGCCGAGCAGAGGGTCGCCTACGCCCGCATGCTCGTCGACCAGGCGCGGCGGTTCTCGCCCAGCGTCGGTCATCTGCCGCGCGTCAACGTTGCCCAGGGCAGCTTGATGAGCGACGTTTTCTTCGACAACATCTTCACGGACATGATGTTCCACCAGAAGATCGAGCAGTCTACCGCCGAAGTCGAGAGAGCCGCCATGGTATTGGACCGGGAGCTGCAGGCGGCTGCGAACCGGCAGAGGGAGCTGTCGTTGGGCATGGACACCAAGGTGAAGAGGCTGGAAGATTGTCGTGTCGCGCTGCAGAAGATCCGGGAGGGGGTGTTTGACCGGCTTGGAGAGGCCCCGCCTGCATATTCTGCGTGACGAAAGACTATACCTGACGACGTTACGACCTGGGGGGGG